>JAECUM010003509.1:0-136602 GCA_016617855.1 Megalonaias nervosa | reverse complement strand
CTATCTCGTACACGTCGTCTTCTTCTCTGGTCACACGTTGTAACTCGGGCAAGTAAAACGTTCCTTTAACACTTCCCCGTTCATGTCTTCCAATTTATAGACAGGAGGATAACGGCCACGCACTCGTTCAGTGACACGAAACAATTCGGTGGTCCAGTTGGGTAAATAACCTTTGTCGAAAGTGCGTTTGGTTTTGCCAATGCGTACCCAATCTCCTGATGCCAACACTCCACCTTTCTTGGGGACAGTCATTGTTGGGGACGTGCCAAACAGACGCTCGAAGACGGCCACTTCGTTGTCAGCAGTCACTTCTTGGGGGGCACGCCCAATGCTCAGATGGTAAGATTGGTTGTACGATTGGACCAGGTGTGGCAAGACGTCGTTGTACTTGAGAGTGTGTTGATGCGTAAAATATTTCCACATGCGTTCTTTCAAGGTGCGTTGAAAACGTTCCACGATGCTAGCTTTGGTTTCGGGATTCTCGGTGGTGAAGAAATGAATGTCACGTTTCTTCAATTCTTTTTGGAAAGCTTGGTTTAGAAATTCGGTGCCTTTGTCCGTTTGCCATCGAAGAGGGTGACGACCACTTTGTTTCAACACCAGTTAGAGGGCTCGCACTAACTCACTGCTCGATTTGGAAGTCAGTGGTACGACTCAAGCAAATTTGGAAAAGACGTCGATGACACAAAACAAATATTTGTAGCCACGATTGTAGGTGGCTAAATGAGAGACATCGGCTAAATCGGCTTGCCATTGGTGATCGATACCCTCTACTTGGGTGCGACTTCTGGAAAATTTTCGTCGAATGGGTTTGTGTAAGGTGCACGTGGCTTGTTCTTGTAACCATCGTTGCACATGAGGTAAACGGATACTTTTCAGTCGAGTTTTGGCAACACGATACAATTTCTGAACTCCTCCGTAACATGCGGGATGGGATGGATCGTAGTAAATGCTGGCTAACACCTTCTCCATTTTTTAATAATTGATCCTCTCTTCACTGATGCTACTCTTGTCTTTCTGTGGTATTTTCTTGGTTTGTAATGCTTTGCGTGTCCGACGAGCAATAGGTGTTGAGGAGGAGGACAGTGTTTGAACAGGGGTAATCAGTTCTTGTTTCACTTCTGTCTTGGCTTTCGTTTTCTCTTCTGAGGAAGAAGGAGTAGCCATTATCTTTCTAATTCAACCAATTCTGGATGTAGGGTGGTGTTGTCAACTTGCGTACTTTTTCTGGTGGAGTTTGAAACTCGTCTTCTTTTTCTGTGTTGATCACTGGGACTAGTGGTGGTGGACTTTCTGTCTTGACCACTGGAGGTGGTAGTGGTGGTGATGGACTTTTCATCAAGGCCTTAAAATCTTTCAGAGTGGGTTGAGCTGTTTCGTCTAAAGCTTTCTGGAGTCGCTGCAACAATTGACCGTACCGTTGCGATTTTTCCGTTTCTGACAAATCGCTGCGATCCATCAAGGACTGCAATTCGTGTTGTAACTGAGACATTTCGGTCAAATGAGGATTGGGAGGTAAATGTGGGGTTATTTGTTCTTGCCAACGATGGTATTCCATCCATCGTTTGTAAGGCGCTAAAGCCAGTTTTTGTCCTTCCATCGGATTTCAAGGATCACGTCTGAGATCTTTTGACTCCAAAGGCCCCTTTTATCTTCTTGGACCTTTTTATCTTTATCCTCCCAGGATGTTTCCCAATGCTCCTTTCAGCAAGGGTCCTCCTATTGTTCCCATTACTCCTTTCAGCAGCATGGGCATAAAGGGTAAAATTTCTTCGCGTTGCACCAACATCTTTTTCTTTTGACCAATGGGAATTTTCTTTTGGACCATTTGGCGAAGAACGTGTCGATGTTTGCCTAAGCATTCTATCTGGTGTTTAGACAAAGGTATTGTGCCTTTCAAGACATTCAGACAACATTCGCACACGGTATCGATGACGTCTTTGGAGGCAGTTTGAATGAGTTTTTATCGCATGGGTGAAGGAGATTTGGACAGGACGGACAACATGTCCCAATGTGTGGCTAAACGAGGTGGCATTCCTTTCGTTTTTCCTTTTCCTTTTCCTTTTTGGACAGAAGAACGACAATGGTAACGGTGTGCACGTCTTGGAGGAGACATCTTTGGGCGTTGAGCAGCACAAAACACTGATCCCTATCGTTTAACTCGGGTCTTTTTTATACTGGAATGCGACACCACTGATTGTCTTTACGTCGTATCAACTTGATGACAGGGAACACACGTCGTGGAGGAGTTCGCAACGGACTAAATCGGAACAGTTCTTGCTTGGACAAATCCAGTAAACTGTGTAACACACCCGTTCTCTCTTGGACTTTGATTTTGGGGGCAGATACTTTGTGAGCAGCGGCCACTGCCGCTAAAGAGGAAGAGGGTGTCACCGCTGGAGGAGAAGTTTTTGGAGATGCTCTTTTGCGGGTAGAAGCTGTTTTCTGTGGACATTTCTTTTTCTTTTTCTGAAGCTGTGATCTGTTCTTGACACAGTTGCTCTTTTTCTTTTTCTTCTGGGTACGTTTGGGCGTGGCTTTTTTCTTGGGGACGACTTTGGGAGCATTAGGATCCCATTTTAAGAGGGAACGAATGATGACACCTCCTAGAGAGCCGCTACCTCCAGGTTTCAAAATGATTTGCTTTTTGGTTTGAGTGTCAATGCGAGGATCGGCTAGCTGCGTTAAGGCGCCTTTGCTTCCCTCAAAAAAACGTTTGATTTGATGTGGAATCTGAATGATGCCTTGCAGCAATTGACGTGCTGTCACCGTAAACCATCGTAAGACTTCTTTGAGACTAGCTTCTAAGACACGAGCACGTATTTGTGGATTTTTTTCGCGACTGATACCGTACAAGGCACGAATCAATTTAATCGGAAGATGAGACTGAAGGGACGTCATGTTGACGATGTGTGAGACAGAGTCAAAGTGACCGAGGTTTTTATAGATTATTTTTGGTGATTGTGATTAAGTCGACGAAGGGGACGTGTACACAACAGACCCTCCGTCTTGGCACCAGTGGTGAAACAGATGGGTACGAAATCGCAAATAATCGGGGTGGTGGGTTTTAAATCCACGAGTAAATAAGCGTGTGGGGTTTGAGTGGCATCGTCGTACGCATTTGTCAGCCAAGGCGTTCCTAACTGTTTGGCTAAGACTTGTACTTGCGATTTATCTCTAGGGCTTTTAAACAACACCACATAATGAGCATTGAGACTGATGGTACGATGGGCTTTACTTTGTTGAAACAAATTTTGGGTGATGTAAATGACACTGGCATTACGATGATGCCCTTTGCGCGTAAACCAGAGTTTAATTTCTTCTTCGTCTTCTCCTAACATGTCGTCAAAAATAACCAAATGAGTTTGACTAGGGTCAGACACGATCCCGTCGTCCTCGCCAGGAATGCCTTCCACAATGACGATGGAATCGCCTTGACTTTCTCGCAGAAGGCTGTACGCCGATTGCCACTCTTTGTAACACCACACGATGCGTTGAGGTGGACGATCGATCAAATGACGTTTATGTTTGATCAAACGTTTGACAAATTCGGTTTTACCTGAACCGCTCGGTAAAGCAATGAGCATGTTAAAGGGATGGCAAAGATACAAGGCCTCGCAACTAGTTCGATCAACGTGTTCGTCAATGACTTTGACAGTGGAGGAAGAGGGAGCAGAGACAGTAGAGGTAGCCATAGTAGTGTAAGAAATGTCACTTTTGACACAAAGACAGACAAGACAAGAGTTTTTATACTTTTTTCAGGACACGTTTATTGTCATCTTTAATGGTGAACAACACAAAAGACAAAAATACATAAAAGCCAAATGGTTAAGTACGTAAATAAAAGACACATCAAAACGATCAAAGTGGAATATAAACAAGTCTCTGTACAACATTTGTGGTGATCAAGAGGTGAAATCGTAGGGGTAGTGTGTAATGTTATGAGAGTCTCTACACTCCTTGGCACAATCACTCAAGAGTCCTCCCGGAATGGCCTTTCAGGGATGTCGATAACGGTCCTGTCCTGAAGAGAGTGGTTTTCCTCGGTCACGACTTCTTCTTCTTCTTCTTCTTCTTCTTCTTCTTCTTCTTGCAATGTCACTAACACTGGTTTAAAAGTTACTTTTTTCACAGAATGTTTTAATTTTTTAGGATTACAAATCTTTGGCATAGTGTGCCACTTCTTTTGTCCAAGCCTCAAACCCCCAACTTTTCCAGTCACGTACATCTTTCCAGTGAGGGTGTAAGTCACAAGCTACACACACGTCGTCGTACACATCTTCAGTGCCTAAAAGTTGACGAATCTTGTCTTCCCGTAGAGGTTGAGAAGTATCAAGATGAAAGCGCAAAGCTTTGAGCAGAATGATTCTCTCGTGTATATTTAAAGGGACCACTTTCATGTTTTTTGAAGTGGCAGATACTGTTCGTAAAGAGTCCACAAGGAATCGACTGGTAAACGAAATCCCAGAATGCAAGACACTAAGACACACACTACACGTCGACCCCAATTCAATGGACACAGTTCTCGTAATAGACGATCGTAATCCTCTACCGTTTCAATAGTGTCATTGATTTCCTTCCAAGGAATCTGTTGTATCACGAATGATAAAGGTCGTGGCATGGTAGTCCGTTTTTATACCCTCTTTGGTGTCAGGTAATAAGTGTACGTTTTGAATAGCCTCGATTTTATTTTAGTACCGTACCAAAAAAGTTTAGTCACTAACTCACACATCACACGTCGAACAGAAGTTTCCTCTCGAACTAGAAAGAATTGTTCTTGTAAAGATTTGTTGTAATTCTGTAACTCGTCCATTGGAATTCGGTGTCCTAATATCACCTTGTAAGTTGAATGAGTGGTATCCATAAATTTACGAATTTCACGTGATTCATCAATGTCTGACCACTGGAACACTTTCATCAGAATCAGTCCTCTTATAGCATTTAGGTACCAGTGGTTCCAACATCGGTGACGTAACGGATGCAATGGTTCCTTGCGTTTCACTTTTATTTTGACGAACTCGTGGTAAATGCGTTCTCTCAATTCCACAGGCAAAGCACGAATGTTCTCTTGTAAAGTATCCATAACCATGTCAGTCAAACACTTCTCCTAGAGCGAAAGTAATGGACAAAGTGAGTCATTTCTGACCACTGCCATTCCAGGAAACAGTCGAGAATGTCATTAAATCTTCAAATGGAAATGGTCTAAAGCGGAATATTAGGAAGAACGCACGCTTGATCCAGAGAAATCGGACTTGTTTGTTGACTTTTGTCAATTTCCTCTTGTGAATTTCTCGACATAAAAGTTCTACTGTCACAAATTGAGATTTGGCTCTGGCAAGTCCCTGCCAAATGTCCTTGTAGATCTTCTCTTGCAATTCGTTTGGTAATCATTGAAGATTATTTTTTAAATGGGGTTTAAATACTTGTCTAGGGCTTGTCCAACGTTTGACGCCTAACCAATCGGCTGGTTTCTTACACGACATGGTATGCCCACTTCAATGACGAGGTCCCACTAAAGGTAGGTAGTGACAATCTGGAGACCATCGAGCATGTTCCAGTAAGCGCATTCTTTCTTCTCCCACTCGTGAAGTGACACACCACAACTGAAGCATTTGACTTTATCCCCTTTGCCCAAGTAGACAAATCCAGCTCTAGCTAATTCTTCAGGGGTAGGTCCTCCCAGATATTTTGGCCATTTTCCTTGGAAGGTTTGGATCCGACTTTCATAGTCACAGCATTCTGGCAAACGCACAGGGAACGAATATTCGTCTTTCACAGGTTCATTTCGATGAGGGTACGGTGAAATATGTAGGAGTCTGCTCAGTTTTACATGACATCAGTAGGGTGGTAGCCGCATGGTTTCATTAGGATGACATCCACCATGAAAACCAGTAAAGTGAAAAGGTGTGCGATAACGAGTGGCATCGCTTTCGCATCCATCAGGTTTGACAGGCACATCATCTCTTTCCATGGTAGGTATGGTAGTAGTAGTTATAGCAAAGTTCCCATGATGATGTGGTACTGAATCGCTAAGGTCATAGCGTACGGCATCCCTGACATCGCAAGGCACAGCATCGTACTCGAGTTTACTTTTGCTTGATACCTGCTGTTTGAAAGGATTCATCTTTCTCGCTTGGCAATGATAGTCACAATGAACTATTGGTCTTGGACGTTGTCCTTTTTATACTAGTCGTAATGAAGTCTCGAGCTTGCACATCGTTCCTTTTTTATGACTAGTTTTGGAAGTCTTCTTTTTTTCTTCTTTAACAACGGTACTATCATCTCTAAGGTACCGTCATACCTGAACCGTAGTGTGATGGGTGGAAATACCATAGAAGGGTAAGGACAGTGTGGAGCCCATTGAGTATGCTCCAGAATAGCTGAATCTTTATAGATACATCGATCCATACGCAACCTCTGACCACAACTGAAACACTGTACTTCGTATCCCAATCCAGTCTCAGGTCCCAAGTAGACAAACCCTGTTCTAGCTAAAACATTCGCAGTAGGTAATCCTTCCCTATCCGTGGGCCATTTTTGAAACGTTTACAATAGACTGGCACAACTGCAATAGTCAGGCAAGAAAACAGGAAAACGGTATGGTTTGAACTTAAAGTTCTCTGTGGGTTTCTCACTCGATTCTTGCTGTGTCGAAGTCATCCTTCTTGTTGGTGACTATCGTCTTGGAACCATTTTTTATACCAGCGTGACCGTACGGTAAAGTGAAGTGTCTGGGAAGCCGTACTCGCTTCTGGTACACGATTTGATAGACTTTTTCCAAGGGTCGACTGACGATTTGGTGTGTGGGTAAAAGTACAATCTTGAGCGGTTCGTGGGTGGTCACTTTAAAATTTCCATCCTCTCCAGACTGCAAGGCTTCTTTCAAGACGCCAAAGTTTACCAGTTGACTGGAGCGATAATTGAGAGTCAATCCTTTCACTTTGCACTCCGTGTACACTTCTCCTTGTGGGTCACGGTATTCGTAGCCGTAATGTTTGGGACCTCCACTTGCAAAACTTAGAATCTTGTCGTCGGGATGCTTGTCCGTCCAGGCTCCTAAACGGTCTCCTTCGATGACAGGGTGAGGTTGACCCAGGCGATCGATGTAGATGCAACTGTCCGTGTCAAAATACAGCACACGATCTCCTAATCGTTCTAAAGCTTCGTACAGTTTTAAGCGAGCATAGGCTGTCACGTAAGCTGCAATGATGACATTTCCAAATTCGTTGGCTTCTACAAAGTCCAGTTCTTCTTCGTAATTGACTAAGATCAAGTCCTCACGAAGGACGTCCACGTGTTTCATGTATTTGGTTTTGTCGTGAACCATATGGAAGTAGCGGGAAGGTTCTGTCAAATACTCCATCTTGGGTAAACACGATCGTTGTACCATTTTGCCCCACAAACAATTTAACATCACTTTGAAAAACGCATCGCCTTCCTTTGTTTTTCTCGACGTGGTCTAAAGTGATGCCTTCCTGCTCCCGTTATTTCTCTTTGAATTTTTTTTTTGTTTTTGGTCTTCGGGAGTGTGGCAGCAGGAAGGATAGCCTCTGGCTTCTTGTTTCAGTTTCAGAAAGGCATTCACGTAGTCTGCAAAAATGCCTTTTTGAGTCTCGTCGCCCTTGTGGTATTTTTCTGTCTTGGGAAAGTGGTAAATTTCGTACACTTCTAACAGTTGGTATTCCAAGTCCAGAGATTTAAACAATTCCACACTGACCCACGTTCCTGTCAAGGCGCGTTCTTCCTGAGTGTGCTGACAAGGTCGGTCTTGGTTGCACGTTTCAGCACAAGTACGGCACAAGGGAAACATCAGTTTTCCTTGGCAATGGTGAGGTAAAACGGGATGGTACAAGTTCGTGGGAGGCAAGACTTTACATCTGATCAATCCTTCGTATTGTCGAATATTGTCCACGTCGATGTGTTCCGTCAGCAATTGTGGGTGCCCTACGGGAAAGTGACTATATTTGCACACGTACGGATACAGATAACACACGTCTAAGTATTTGATTTCCTCTCCTTTCTCTTCGTCGGATTGGTACAGCAAACAGGTGGCATTCGTCCGTCCTCCGTACAAACTGTCCCTTGGGTTCAGTGGGTCTACCAGCTTGTAACTTTCCACGATGCGCTTAAACTCGGGATCGGTTTTCAATCGCTGATCGTACTCGTGTTCCCACATTTCTACCACTTGGCATCCTTGCTCTTCTAACTTCAAGCGTCGCTGACAAGTGGACTGGTACAAGTCTTCCATAGTCCGTGGTAAAAGCTGATTTTTAGTGTTACGTTGAGGGTAGCAGATGGGACATCTGCGAAATAAGCACCGGTTAAACTCGTACACGATCTGGGGGTTTTCTAACTCCCAGCCATCTACCGAATACGTTCCGATGGTCTTTTCGCCTCCTCCGTTGCGGGCATGTTGGATCCACAAGTAATGTAACCAGCGTAGGGCTTTGACCGAGTACTGACGTTTGACAAAATTGGTTGTTTGAGGACTGATGACAGCCAGGGTGTTTTCGGGCATAAATCGTTGGCGGTACACTAAGGAACACGCTTTGGCAATGGTGCAGGCTTCTTTCAAAGGATCGATCCCTCCGTGTTCCATGAACAGTTCTCGAAATTTTCCACAGCATCGCCGTAAAATGTCTACGTCGGGACGATAATATTTTAACATTTCTTCCTGAAAGTCGAAGGGGTCCGAGGCGTGAGTCTGGTACCAAGCGTAGAACGCTTCTTGTTTTTCAGTACGCATGTTGTCGGGGTCGTAGTAGTGAGCCACAGGCAAATGGGGTAAAACGGCATGTTGATGGCTTCGGTATTGAAAAAGTGCGGCAAATAGCCTTTGGCCATTTCTGTCATTCCAAACGTTTTAGGCATGCGACTCAAAGGCATGGCCAAGTAACTCATCGAATCTTTCAACTGCACTTGGCCCTCTTGCATGGAAATGATTTTGGCTCCGTTCAAAGTTACTTTAGGACGTTCGGTACTTTGTTCCGTATAGTATCTCAAAAGAAACTGTCCATCGTATTCCGAGAAATTGTGAGCCATCACCGTGGCATAGCGATGACAATCTCCGTAACGTCCGATGTCCTCTTGACTCCACGTCTCGTCGATAGGGTTTAAGATCCAATGGGCAAAATCGGACAATGTGTTTGGTCCCCAAAAGATTTTTTCACGTCCTCCAGGAATCTTGCTACAGTGAGGGCAATGAGTCAAGATAGGCTCTTGGATGCACTTCTCACACGTTCGGTGAGCCACGCAGAAATTAGTAATGTGAGTGCCAGTCTCTTGCATGCATTCGAAATCGAAAAAGATGAAATGGCCTTTCTTTTGGTCATTATCTTCTTCCTGTTGGGATTGGTATTTTTGAATGTAGCATTGGTGTTCCTAGTCCACGATTTGGTGACAAATGTGACATCGTTTCTTTCCTGAACAGACGTGCGCCTTGGCATTATTGGTACGTATGCCTTGTCCACAAGGAGGGCACAATCTCAGGAGTTGACAGGCACATTTCTGCTGTGAACCTTGCGTCTTTAGATGTTGTTGGTAACAGGTAGGACTGACAAACGTGCGCTGACAAGCAGAGCAATGCACTCGTTCTTGTTCTTCGTCTAGACAGGGCTTAGAGGCTAAACATCCCTCACATTTCGATCCGCAATGCTTGTGTTGCTCTCGATTGTTATAGCCATAGTCACATTTCTCACAGTAATAACTGTATGACAGGAATGCAGTGATACCGGTAATGGCATCAAAATGTTCATCGTGATGATAGACGTGAGTGTATTTTCTGTCTTTGAAATTTTTGCCTCGAAACAACAGCTGTCCGCGCACGTATTGAGGGTGAACTTTCAAGGTGTAGCATGGAGCCAAGACGTCTTGCAATTTTTGCATTTCAGGAATGCCACAGGGTGTGTCTTTGGATATCCCCACTTGCTGTAACAGGAGTTCTGCTTCTCTTTGTTGTTTGGCTCGGTCCGATCGTTGAATAGTTTTCCAGGCTCTTTTCCATTCTGCCGTGTCATTCTTGTCGGCATACGTTCGTCCTACGACGATAGCACGGGTTAAACACATCTTGTCTTGAGGGTTGTTAATTTGAACGAGGCTACGCTTGATGCTGCGAAGATTGTCTACCAAGATTGCCTTCTTGCGTTGTCATGTCCCTTGGGGAAGAGACACGTGGGTCATGAACAGTGTCGCTTTTCCATCGGTGATGTGAAACTTGTCATTGGATTGTTGCACGTGTTGAATCTTGTCCATGACTTTGGAAGGTGTCAATTCTGGATCGTGCTAAACTCGATCCAAACGGGGGATTTCAAACTGTCGTGATGAATGGAAAGTCTCAAGCGATCATCTTCTTTGGCTTAACATTGCCGTTTCAGTGTAGTTAACAAAGAATCCCACACATCAGTGATGAACCCTTCTGCTTTCTCCAACGGTACGTCGGACTTGAAATCTTTAAACTTCACTGCGTACGTGTAGGCCGTAGTTCTAAATTTTCTGGAGGAGCGTTTGTCCGTCTCTCGAATGTGGTAGTAATTTTGAGGGTTTACTGATGGCAATGGACTTTGGTTTGGTGTAGACTCTCTGGGCCTAGATTCTGGTTCACTCCTCTCATCTTCAAAATCGCTGGCATGAATTTGAGCCAAGACTTCAGCTACTGTGCGAGGCGATAAATCACGTTTCTGCCTCTTACTTTCTTCTCTTTTCTTTACGAAATGATGCGATCGTTTCATCTCGACTGCAAAAAGTCAAATGACTACATTTGAAACGCCATGGACCCCTATATATTTATGTCAGGCTTAGTGCATATACAAAGGGTTGTTGCCTTCTTTCTCAGTATTCATTTTGCTCTCAAGCCGTTCAACACGATGGAAGAACCCACACAAATTGAACTTCTGATTAGAGCTTTGCGAGGTGTCATACGAAAGTTTTCTTCAGACAAGCCGACGGACTACTCTCCCTCCTTTCGAGATAAAAGTCAAGATACTTGCTATATGTCAGAAGAAAGGGCATTGGGCTACAGAATGTCCAGACCGTCAAAACAGCAAGACCAGTGTCAGAAGAGACAAAAGTCAAGATATCTGTTATCATTGTAAAGAGAAAGTACATTGGTCTTCAGAGTGTCCTAAGAAAGAACAGGAGCAGGAGGAGGAGGAAGAAGAAAAAGAGGTGCCCTCGGCAAAGGAAGAACCCGGAGACGTTGAGAGAGAGAAGACAGAAAAGAAAAGAAGACGAGAAAAAAGTCAGGAAGAAGTAGAAGAAGAGGAAAAAAGTGTAAAAGTGAAGAAATTCAAAAAACAGAGAGAGTGAAAGAAGAAAAAGACACGGAAGAAGTCTATGAACTTTTTTTAAAAAGTGTTGTGTTATGTTGTGATATTAAATTGTAAATATTTGTACCAGAATAGACCAGACTGAAAAAACGTAAGTGTCTCTTGGTTTTGATTGTTTAGAATAATAAGGGTCTACACTCACGCACCACGCACTCACAACACGTATATCATAGGGTTAAACAAGGGGGGGGGGGTAGTTTAAATTGATTTTGGCAAAATGAAATAGTATCTCTTTTCGGAAGAAGTGAGTGGCCCTGAAAAGGACCATTGGGTGTTTGTTTGTTTCAAAAAACAAACTACTTAGGAACGAGAAGCAATCCACTTTAACTGCCTTAAGCCTTTGCCACAACCAGGGCCTACTTGTGGACTTGCTCCTGTCAATGATTGGGCAGAAATCACTGGGGATGGTATCTCTGGTGTAGTAACAGGGTTGGACTGTTTGGCTCGGGAAGGCTTTTTTCTCTTGGGTCGTAATAAAGAAGTCGGATACATTTGTTTTAGGCTTCTTAACTCGGCCAAAATGTCCAAGAGTACCGTTACCGTTTGAGGTTCACTGTTCTCCTCTCCTAGCCTTTGTTTCATCTCTACTGCTTCTTCTTCATGTCGTTTCCTTCTTGCCTCTTCTTCTTCTTGCTGTTGCTGTTCAAGGAGAAATGCTTGTTCTGCTTCTTTCTGCATTTGAAAAAATTTCTCCAATTCTTCTTTCTGTCTTTGTTTAAAATCGTCGACGTGTGTTAAAGATGGAGAAGGTGGCGAAGGTACTGGTACCGGAACAAATTCTTGTGAAAAAGAGAAAAAATCTACTAAATCCCAATTGAAATCAACCTCTTCTGGAAGTAGCGCTGAGTTAACTTTGGTAGCCACTGCTATGCCATCGCTTCTCGTCTCCACAGCCGGTGCACCCCAATTCATTGTCTTCTTAGTTTCCGTCATGTTTCACAAAACAATGTCGCATAGATTCACTACGCACAGACGCTAGCGCACCTATATAGGGAATATGACGTCACAGGTGGCTCTCTTCGGATTGGAAGACAGACTGCGCGAAGTGACTGAATTTTGTAACGCATGTTGGGATTGGTGAACAATTTCAATCCGTTTCGATCCGGTCTTCCACTATAAATAAACGCGGTTCACTTCATTCCCTTCACCTGTTCTCATCACAAAGATGTGGACCAACGTTGAATCGTCTGCTTTTGTATCGTCGTTGTATGTCCGTACGGACTTACCCATGTATGTGAGATCATCATGGAGAATCGTTAGGATCACCGAGACAAGCGTTTGGAAAAGAAGGACCTATGTGGAAAGACAAGGCTGTCTGAAGCGAGTTCTGATTTATGAACCAGAGGTTGGACGAAGTTTGACAAAGAGAAGAAGACCTATGCGATGCCCTCTATGTTAACGAAATGGTGTTAACATAACAAACAACGGCTCTTTTCAGGGACACTCCACTGCCTGGAAAAGATTTATTCTTTCTTGCCTAAAAAATTTTTTATTCGATTTTATAATTTATTTTTTAACTTTCTAAAACATTATTCTCTTCCCTAAAAAATTTGTTTAGTCGATTTTATAATTTGTGTAGGATACATTGATGTTCATCAATCTATGGAAAAAACGAATATATAAAACATACTCTACTAAAATACGAACGCAACTGATTCGTGTTTGTATATAGAAATGACACAGGTGGCATGACGTCACGGTACTACATTGCTACATTGTTGCCAATGTCCAGTACCGTGACGTCACCCTACCTGTTCCATTCCTCTTGTCGCTATACAGACCCAAGGTGTGCTAGTCGCTATACAAAATTCCCATTGTCGCTATATTACCCCAGGCTGTGGTTTTGACGCCAAAAATCGTGTCGCTATACAGGCCCGGGGGGGTGGGTCTGTAATGTATTTTCCCATTGTCGCTATATCACCCCCCCCCTTCACTACTGATATCCTACTGAGGATTGGCTGGCGATGATTTGTCTGCTTCGCAAAACCCAGGAACATTTTTGTGCAAGTGTTCTTGAACATGTCCCTTGATGATTTCAGAGACGAAAGTAGTTTGATCCTCGACAATATTACAGCGATGAGTTGGCTGAATGATTTCTAAGAAAGCGTAATTCCAATTAGTTTGAGATAATTTGACCGTGGAATAAAATAGTTTGCTGTTGGGAAACACAGCCATATAACTGTCACTATGCAAGTTTTTAAAACATTGATTATTCATAGTTTGATCCTTTTTGTCTCAGAGGAGTGGCTCGATATCTAAGGATGGTGTTCCAACAGGGGTTCTAGAAGATTGCAGCTGTGACTAGAACAGGCGTGACTGTCGTTGTCGTGGCTACCGTTGTTACTGTCAGAAGAATATAGTCAATACAACTGCTGAGTACAGGTGTCTGCAGTTGTTCATTTCCTTGCTGCAACCTCGGTTTTGGAATCGCTGCTCCGATGGCAAAATATACCAAAATTATTTGACAGAAAAAGACGATTTCAATTTTCGAAACAAGTTCTCACACCACAACAATAATGGATATTATTAAGTTTGCAGTTCTTGATGAACTCTGAGAAGATGACGCATAAGTGCTTAACAGCATGTTTGTGACTTTAACTTCTCTTCATAGTCGATAAGTTGTGAAGTTGCTATCAAATGATTGAAACTGGATGGATATCCTTTCCCACGGAGTTTGACTTCTTGAATACGATATTTTCCCACCTTACGTGTTCTGTGAACTAGAATCATTTCGATATCGTACATCTCGTCGTCATTCTTGGTTACTCGTTGTAAATCAGAAAAGGAAAAAGTTCCTTTTAACACTGCTCCGTTCATAATTTTCAATCTGTAGATGGGATCACGTCCGAGCTCTTGTCCTGTGACACGAAACAATTCTGTCTTCCAGTTGCGTACATAGACTTTCTTCAAAGTGGCCTTCCTTGTTTCAGTGCAAAGCCAGTCTCCAGTGTTTAACATTTCTTTCTTTTTTCTGGTCTTCTACATTGCAAAGAAATGATCATAAACAGTTACATCATTTTCAAATGTCACTTCTTCTTGAACATATCCGATGCTTTATCAGCTCAAAAGTGATAATCGAGTCCCGCTAATTAAGTTTCACTTCTGGAAAATCTTCATCAAATGTGTTTGTGAAATGTGTACATCGATTATTCTTGTAACCATTGTCGTACATCAAATGTAGACTTTTGACTTCATTTTTGATGCCTAGTCAAAAATTCTGCAAACTAATGATGGTAGTAAATGTTGGCTAAATGTGTATCCATGTTGTTGTTGCTCAGTAAGTCACCTACTACTCGATACTCCTCTTAGGTTCGTGTAATATTTTGGTTTACAATGCTTGACGTGTCTGACGAGCAGTAGGAGTGGGAATGGAGGTTTCAACGAGAATCATTTTTATTTTAATCATGTTACCTTGATTTCTTTTTTCGCTTCGGTCTTCCACTCTTTCTTTTTAATTTTTCATTTTTGTCTCTTCATCTGCTGAAAAGTGTTTTGACCCGAGCTTTCATTTTGTCTGGTCTTGTACTTGGGGAAATTATCAACAGGGTTGTCACACACACCAAGGAAGGAAAAGATATTTGAGCAGATTGACGTTGAAACACTTCTCTTGTTTCTTTAACGCCCTTGACAGAAACTGTTTTTGTCATCACCGTGGGTGATCCAGCTGCTTTTGTTTTTATTATTTGATAAATCTGTTCTATCCATCAATGATAACTGTTGTTGAAAGTTTGACATCTTGTTGAAATTAGGATTAGGATGTAAGTGATATATCAGTTGTTCGCACCAACAACAGAGTTCCATCCACTGTTTGTAAGTAATGAAACGTTACTGCCGTCTTTCCATCTGATTCACTGGTACGGATGTCATGCCCTTCCAGCAAGGTATATCCTTATCACTTTCGCCTTAATACTCCTGCTAAAAGAGGAGCAAGCATCCATCCAGACAAGGGAGCAGCTACATGTAACAAGGACCTGTCAGCATGGTGAGAAATTCTCCTCGTTGAGCAAGCACTTTTTCTTTTGACTGCAATTGTCTTTTCACTATTTGTTGTAGAAGGTTATAATGTCGTCCTAATCGCTGTTTCTATATCTTGGGCAAAATAGCCCTTCCTTTCAAGAAGGTTCAAATAAATTTCACAGACCGTATCGATGACTTGTCTGCTTTTTTCATTATCTGTTTTTTATATCGGCGGTTTGGCAAGACATCACAGTTTTTGGCTAAACGAAAAGAATTTTTTTTTTGGAAGACATTTTTTGAACGCCATCGACATTGCTGTGAACTTTGAGAGGAAGACATCCTTGTTTAGAAAAACTGAAGGCAATTTTATCCAACATATTTCTTCTTTTGTATTGGAATTTCTCTCTAATGATCGTCGGTACGTACTATCAACTTTACTATGGGCAGCACTTGACGACGAGGTATTCTCAGCGGACTAAATCGTGCTAGTTCTTGTTTAGATAAATCCAGTCAACCTTGAAAGATACATGTTCTTTCTTGTGATTTTCTCTTAGGAGATGCCATCGTTTTAGCTGCAGAAGCGGTAGCTAGAGACGTAGCAGAATAATTCGTCCCGGAGAAGAAGCTGAATGTCTTTAGAGATAGGTTTCCATTTTTGTAATCAGATTGGGAACCACATGTCCTAAAACAGGTAGAAGAGGAATGAGAAACGATTACAAGGCAATGATTCTCTGAGAACGTTCGTGCTCGAGCTGCTTTAAGTAGCTTTCTTGAAGGCGTCGTTTTCCTTTTGGCTTTCTTCTTCTTGGGAGATGAGGGGTGTAAACTAGCTGCACATCTCATTTTATGTTTTTCGTTTTTCGGATTTGTGAGCTTTTACTATTGTAGCTTCGACATTGGGTTCCCGTCGTAGAAATGAACGAACGATGACATCACACAGAGATCCAATTCCACATGGTTTCAAGATGATTTATGCTTTACTTTTAGTATCGATTCTTCGATCAGATAGTTGCTACTGTATACTTTGTTTTGTTTATTTGTCTTGAAAAGGCGACGACGAATATGATTGATGCATTGTGGCAACTGATATGCTTTTAGTGTATACCATAGTAGGCGTTTTTGAGACTGACTTCTAAAAATGTGAACACACTTGTGCATTTTTTGCGACTGATGGCATAAAGTACACGAATACATTTTGTGTCTTTAAGAAAGGCATAAATACACATGCGTTCAGTAATGACATAGGCCGGGGTTGGCACAACATGTGTCGGCGTACCGCAAACATCCCGCAGGCCTATGTTGTGCACACCCGACATAAGAGAATACACTTCTGCAGTTGCAGCCAATGAAGATGGAATATCCACAACATTCGCACTAGTCAGAGGTTTACAGCGAATCATTCCAAAATGCACATTCGACAGGACTTCTGGCTAATACTCTCGAGATAAAAGTGAAGATCCGTTATGATTGTCAAGAAAAGGATTTTGGGTAGGAAAAAATAAAAACCCTGCAAGACAGGAGAAACCACTGACACCACTGTCAAAAACTAAAACATTAGTCTTCCCATTGGTGCCCAAGAAAATGAAGAAAAGAAGAGAACAATTATGAGCTTTCCGCAGAAACAGAAGAACCAACTGTAGTGAATAAATTCATAACGGAGAAACAAGTGCAAAAAACTGAATAAAAAACAACTGGAACGTTTCCAAGGGTGACTTCTTACAATTATATGGCTAGATGTATGCCCTGTGCACGGTTAAAATGGAGGAGTTTCCGGTGGCTTCGCCAACTAGGCATCCTCCCATAGACACCTCACCTGTTTGGCAATTCGTCACACCCATTCGTTTCCGAAGCTTGAACATCTGAGCCGTCTGTGTCACCTGTTAGTAGGTGTCCTTGGGCTACAAAAAGAAACAAGGTTCATAATGCTATTGTGGATGTTCTCATCCTAACGCTTAAAATCTTGCTCGAGAACCAACAAGAACCTCGTTCTCGTGATGCAGACCCACACAGCCTCTGAGGCAGGAGTAGACAATAAAGATGTCGAAAGATGTTGAGCGCTGTTCCGCCATGTTGTTTGGTCAGCAATCAAATTGAGATAGGAGAGCACATTCGGGCACAATTGAGAACCAATGAAAAAGTGTTTTTGGTGTTTGGGCGAAATCCCAAAACAGGTTACCCAAGGACGACCCGGGTGTCCATATGCGAGACACAGTAACAATATTCTTGACACGAGAACGAAGTTCTTTCTTGTGTTTCTTCATGCCATAACGTCGAAAGCATTGCTCGGGAACCGTCTTTGGGTGACCCGGTGTTTTCAAAACCTCACCCAAACGCCAACAACACGTTTTCAGATGTTACAGATCTCGGAACAAACTCCATGGTGAATCAGCACTCTACATGTTCTGCCATATTTTCTCTCGTCATCTCTCGCTTCAGAGATCGATTATTTCACAACATGATAGCAAGATTCTTGTCTTCAAAGGCAGTCTGGGTCCTCTTGCTTTTTGTTTGTTTGGATTTGAGTCTATCTTAATATATACAAGGTTAGATCCAGTCAACGTGCGTATATTAATGCGCAAAGTGGAATCATAAAGGTCTAGATGACTTAGTGTTCAAACAGCCTTCCGGTGCCGATATGTTTTTAAAGGATATGAGCTGTAAGCAGCGTGCATCTCTTTTGATCCAACATCAGCTTTAAACGTTAGGGCGGTCACAATCAGGAATATCTGAAAACTTCTTCTTGGCGTTTAGTCAAGAATATCAAGCAATTCGCCAAAAGACAGCTAAATGTTATTAGAGTTTACAATCTCCCCGCCCCAGAATTCTCCTGTCTCTCACCTAATAAATACCAATAAATTAAGTAATACCTTTCTTCTCGTTTTCTTAACGCACTAGTTATATTATGTGTGTCATAATATCTCATAATTTAAAATATAACTGCTCCAATTGACCATAGCTAATACCCGACCCAGCTGGAAACCTAGCTACAAAAAAACTTTATCTAGCGAGAAATCAAGACTTCCTGGTACCAGCTTACGATTCATCGAACCGTCAGCAAGCTATTTTTAGTCACTAAATAAACCAATTAAACTGCCAGTTATAAACAGCAATGAGTGTAAGCAAGAAAAACAAAACTGGATGCTTGGTTCCGGAAGCAAAATTGTCGGTTATTGGGAGAACGTATAATTATGGAAAAATCAAGATCAAATTCAACGATATTATGCGAAAAATATTCTGTCCACAGGCACTCGTTTCTGTCAGTAAAAAAGGGACACTATTAAAGTGAACAATCGCGATTTAAAGGTATGTGTTATCACATTTTGGAAAATGGCCCAAAAAGTCAATATGCATACAAAACCTATGTGGTTTGTACATTATCGCCGCTATGCTAGTATTTACAACGGTCTTAGGGGAGTGGATCTTTTTATTAGTTCCAATTTTTACTGACACGAAAAAGTGCCTTTGATACTCTCTCTCTCTCTCTCTCTCTTACACAGCGCGTATTTAGATCTCCTCAAATTTGGAAAGGGTGGGTGGTGGCTGGAATCAGCATTTCCATAATTATGATCTCCATTTTTTCAACAGAGCAGCATGGAGTTTGGCAGTACATTTACCTACATAAGAAAAGATTTTCCTGGTGATTCTGAAGAAGAGGAGGAATTGGAAGTGAATTACGAAGATGAACATGATGTCAATAACCTTCTTGCTGGCTTGGGTGCAGGCCTAGAGAGCACTGATCGCGGGGAGGTAATTCAGTCACACCTTCGAATTTATTTGTAAATGTCTGTACATACCATATATTACCTGTTTCGTAATTTTATTGCAGACGAAAAACCAGATTCATTAGTATCAATGATATTAAGGATGAATATAATGTTGCCTTCTTGTCCCTATTTGACAATTTATCTTTAATTACCATAATATCACAGTAGATTCAAAGGTTTTGATAAATAATTTGATAAACACATTGTTACCAAATGACTCAATATTTAGTTACCTAATTATTATTGTTATTAATATCAATTATTGGAATTGATAAAAGATGATTGTACCTTAAGATCTTACTGTACATGCAATGTTAAAGTTATAAGGATGCTAATATAAAAACTTTCACGCGCTGATACCAACCTGAAAAAGTCATACCTTCAACTGGCTTGCAATTTACAGGAAACACCAAAATTCAATTTCAGTTAATTTTTACGGTAGACTGAACTGCACCAACTGCATTAAATAGTTCCCATCTTCATAGATAGTATATAAATATTTCATTGGTTTCTTGGTAATAGTAAAACCGATGTAGTTAGGGGAGTATACACCTAAATGATAAATTATTCCATCAAAGTAAATCTTGGTTTCTGTCATGCAGTATGGGGCCAAAGTGGCTCAATGGTTTGTGTACTAAATCCTCAAACAGTGGGTTAAAATCATGGCTTTATAACACCACTTCCATTGTACAATTCTGAGTGATAACGATAAGATGAAGACGACCACATAAAACTGAGTCAGAAATAGACAGTTTCCTACAATATTGTTAAGACTATTAAAATCAAACCTGAACATAGACGAGTTTTATATCATAGAATGGCAGGGAATTCGAGGCGTAGTTTTGTGTACGAACTGGTGCATACTATTCATTCGATATATTCATCTTGTAAATTTGAGAGAGAATAGTGTTATTGAGACTTTTATTATTGAGGCTGGCTATGACCTGGAACATTCATATGTCATGTGAAACAACGCATAGAAACATCCCGTCTGATTGTCAAATATAAAATATTTGTAAAATATCTGACAGGATCTTCATCACTGAGGCTCAAGCCTTTTTCTAATTATCTGTTCTCATTTGAAAGCACAGATATGCCCGAAATCATAGATAATGCCAACATCAGTCACAGTGACAATCTTGAAAATCGTGTTGTCGCTACTTCTTCTGTACGAAAAGTATAATAATGCATGGTTGTTTCAAAATGAAAATGGTGTCATTTGTACATTCAATATGTCTGCCATATTAACAATCTTATGACCCTTGGTATAGTTACCCCTTCTGAATGAATGATTATATCAGTATGGTATTTTACCTAAAAGACTTCTGATGTCTCATTGTTCGTTAATGAAAATCGAGCCGATCCGACTTCTAATATAGCTGCCACAATGAGCATTCTAAACATATGGTTACTTGTCTTAGATGGTTGTACTTACTGACATTGTGCGTTCACCTAAAGACTTCCTATGACATTTAGTTGGTACAAAATGGAAACGGTACTATCTGATATCCCAAATGGCCACCAATGCGCCCATCTTGAAAATTTTTTTTATCGTTACTCCGCCAAAACGATATCATATGAACATCAAGCTTCCACCATAAGACTTATTATGTTGTCGTGTTGGTTGTGAATGAAAGTGGTGCCAATCCGACATTCAGTCTAGACCTTTTGGGAATATTTGTTTATAATTTCAATACACTTACACAAAGAAAATAATACTAAAAGCAATCACCAGACCTGCAACCAGTTTTCTTTACTTGTGCATCGTCAATAATGCAAATACTTTCAGTCCCCTAATATAAATATTCGTTTAAAACAGAGGTGAAGATCCTACACATACCATTAATCACAGACATAACCCTAAAATTATTAAGATCCTCTAAAGAGTCTTTTTTATCGTATCGCCATATACCACCTTCTCCCCTTGAGCAAAGAAAAATTCGAGCATTAAAATCTCTGTTCAAAAGTGTTATTAACAATGGTGTGATAAGCGGCATAGTACACTTGAAAAAGTCAATACCTATCCCATCTGAAACGCTAACCTTTACAGATTTTTTGACAGCAAGAATCCTTTTCTGTTATGGGTTTATTTAGAATATCACAACCTGTATGATGTATATCCATAAAGATGTCCCGCTCGCATTACTGTCATCAACAACTCCTTCTGAATATAGTAGAGTTTTAAAATAATTAGACCGGTCTGAGCCAGATATATTAGATTTGCTAGATTAAACTCAGTTACCACATGATGTAAGTGTTTTCCAGAATGTTTTTGGATTACCCCGTGATACTCGCCATCACGTGATACTCGCCAGTCCACCCGTTTATGTTATGATGGTCCCTCATTAATTGCTTTAAATGACCACTCCTTGGCTCTCCACACTACATTGTGCACTAGACTAAACGACCTGGGACTACATTCATCATTCCTTAAATGTAAACGGAAGCGAAAAAAGAAGCGTTGTTTCAAAGCTGGCCGGCGTAGAACAGGAAGAAGAATTCCAGTTATCTCCCTTTCGCCCTTTCCGGCACAGAAATTTAAAAATTCGAACGTTAATTTAGATAACCTAATTCACATCCGTATTAAATCGTCAACCTTTGTGTCAACTATCCAAGAGATACCACTGCGCATAGCAATATTCAATGCCCAATCAGTAGGACCACCGGAAAAGCGCACAGAAATAGTTAATTTTATCAACGATCAGAATATCGACGTCTTTGTCCTGACAGAAACATGGCTAAAATCATCAGGCGATGAACCCAAGTGCGCGGATCTAACAACCGCCGGTTACTCCATCAAGTCGTTCCCCGGCCACTCTCGCGGAGGTGGAATTGCTGCCATCGCAAAGAACTCCATGATCAACCGTCTTAACCACACTACAACCTTCAATTTCTACCACACATCGTTTGAACTAGTCCAAACCAAACTCACACTGGAACAAAGGTCAGTCCATTTTTTCTGCCTGTACCGCCCTCCTTCTAGTAGAAAAAACAAGCTGACTGAATCTCTCTTTTTGGAGCAGTTTCCTAATCTCCTGGAGTATGGAAATTCGATAGGTGGCAACCTGATTATTCTTGGAGATTTCAACTTTCACTTTGACTGTCCTGGAAACCCATACACATCAAAACTCCTAGATTCCATTCACGTTTTCATCCTCAAACAGTCAGTTAGCCGACCCACCCATGAACATGGTCAAATTTTAAACCGGATTCTTTATAGACCTGATGATTATATTCTACAGTCCTCCCTGGTGTCCCAAGAACTTGCATCAGATCAACTCTGCATTATATGCCATCTTGACGTATCAGTCCCTAACCCTCCACCTTTATTTGCTACTAAGAGAAACCTCCGTATGATAAACAGAACCCAACTAATGCATGACATCCAAGCAAACCTAACAACTAGCTTACCTCCTACAGCAGAACAACTCGATAACTGCCTGCGTTCATTGCTTGACAAACATGCCCCAGCAACCAAGTGCAGAGTTTCAATTCAAAAGTGTTCTCCGTAGTATAGCAGCGTTAGGGACTAGCTTCGCACTGCTAAAAGAGACCGCCGTAAAGCTGAGAGGTTATGGTTTTCCACCAGACTCACTATTCATAAGCAAATCTATGAAGCCGCTAAGAAGAATGTCACAAACATAGTCCATGCAGCGAAATCAGCCCACTACAGTACTAAGATCACGGAAAGTTCCAGCTGCAAAGAGCTCTTCCAGATTATTAGCAAGCTAATGTCAAGGAACAAATGTACACCACTTCTCTCTAGTCGACATTCCGGACCTGTTTGCAAATTTCTTCCGTGACAAAGTACAAACCATCAGAGATAAGCTTGATAACACAATTTCAATTAATTGTCGTCACCATACAGTTGCGATACAGGATTTCAGCGACAACCGTTAGCAGCATTTGAACCTGTCTCTATGAATTTAGTACGTACAATCGTGATGAAGAGTACACCAAAGTCATGGGAACTTGATCCGATTCTGACATCACTGCTGCTTGAGTGCTTAGATCCAATATTGCTTTCACTAACTGATGTTATTAATACCTCTCTCTCATCCGGGGAATTCCCATCATTTTTCAAAACTGCCATTGTAAAGCCGCTGCTGAAGAAACCAACACTCGACCGTAACGATTTAAAGAACTACCGCCCAATTTCTAATCTCCCATTCATGTCAAAAATCTTAGAAAAAGTTGTTCTATCCCAACTTGTATTCTCATCTGAATTCAAACAGTCTTTTTAGCAATGTACAGTCTGCATATCGCCCTTGCCACAGTACTGAAACTACTCTTCTGAAAGTAGTTAATGCCCTTCTCTGTTTTGGATAGCGGAAAGATTACAGTCCTCATTCTCCTTGACTTGTCTGCAGCATTTGACACAATAGACCATGATATATTACTTCACCGTCTACAGCATGTATTTGGCATTCACGATACCGTCTTACTATGGTTCAAGTCCTACTTGGTCAACAGGACACAAATTGTGTCCGCAAATGGAAAACACTCCAGCCCAGTTGATCTATGTTGTAGTGTTCCACAGGGGTCTGTTCTTGGACCTGTTCTCTTCATTCTATACACTCAGCCACTCTCAAGTGTCATAGATCATCATCCAGTGTCTCACCAATTGTATGCTGATGACACCCAAATATACAAATCTAGCCATCCAACTGAAGTTGAAGCTACCATCCAAGGTGTAGAGAGGTACATTTCCGATGTGAAATCATGGATGACATGTAACAAGAAGCTGCAGATGAATGATGATAAAACTGAAGCCATTCTGATTACAACACAAAGACTTTCTCATTCACATCCTTTACCTCAGACAATAAATATCAGCAACACCAACATTAAATTCACACAGTCAGTACGAAACCTAGGTGTTACTCTTGACAGTACTCTCTCATTGCACCAACATGTCATGAACATATGCAAGGCTGCATATCTTGAGCTGAGACGCATCAGCTCCATTCGCAAGTATCTTTCAGTTGATGCCACTAAAACACTTGTGTGTTCCTTAGTACTTTCAAGACTGGACTATTGTAACTCAATTCTGTCTGCTTCGTCTCAATATCTACTCCAGAAACTTCCAAAAGTTCAAAACACAGCTTCTCGGATCATCCTTAGAGTACCACGATCAGAGCACGCCTCTCCCCTGCTCTGTACCCTACACTGGCTATCCATACGATCCAGAATTGAACACAAAATTTGTTCTCTGTGCTACGTTTCACTGACGGGCTCCAGTCCAACATACCTATCTGACCTCACCCATGTGTACACACCTGCAAGATGCTTACGCTCCTCTTCTGACACTCGTATTCTCATTATTCCCACTATGAAGATGAAATCATATGGACAACGCTCTTTTGCATACCAGGGCTCAGCAACGTGGAACGAATTGCCCACTGCACTTAGACACAAAGACACAGTGATCTCATTCAAGAGCGCTCTTAAAACTCACCTATTTCAACTGCAAGAACAGACTTAAAGACCTAATAATGTATCCTTACCTTAAATATTTGCAGCATGTTTTCTGTTTTCTAATTTCATGGTGTTTGTTTTTATTTTTGTAGTCATATCATTATATATGTTTTTTTTAAGTGTTGTCAAATGTTGTAAAGCGCTTAGAGCTTCTTAAGAATAGGTGCTATACAGAGTCCTCATTATTATTATTATTATTTAAAGAAATACATGCAGTTAAAAAATTTTTTTAACGAAAACCTTTACAAACAGTTGATGCCAACACCATAAGTAGAAATGTGTCTGCTGTGTTTTGCTTTCTCGCTAATGCAAACCAGAGAATAGTAATAATAACCAACAGTTTGAAATGATGTAGATAACTTTATTCATCTTAAAGGCAAAACAGTCCAAGAAATTTTGCATAACAAAGAATAAATGGCTGTACTTTATGAGTATAATGGACAACTTTTGGGGAGATATGGTAAAATTGTACCAATTTTAGCTTAAATTGAGATAAAGCCACTGATTGCTACCAATCCCAGATAAAGAACACTTCATTAAGTCCATTTTCTCAGTAAAGAATTAAACTTATAATATGAATGAGACCAGCTCGCTATCAAGAATAGTTTTACCCTGTCTGGACATTAGTCCTAATTGAAAGGTTTTACTAAATTTAATGTGTTTGTATGAAGAGCTCAATCAACCACGTGCATTTCAAGTCATATACACCTCTCCCTCGACAACTCGCGCACATTGGGGTCCAAAAACATAGACCGCACTATAAGTGAGGATGTGAGTTACTGAGGGACCTAAAAAATATCCACTAGACATCCAGAGAACCATGAGGTTTGGTGGGGGGGGGACTGGGCTGTTTTATGACTGAATCCTCGTTTTATAATCGCGTCGAGAATAACTGTCAATAAAGTGCTTATTCGGATGAAGTTGTTCGTTATTCTGTATAAATTACATTTATTTTCAAAATGTCCAGCATCTGAAAAATCGATAACATGATTTCAGCTGGTTTCAACAACCAACATGGTACACGAAAACATTTGTGTATTACGTCACAGCATTTTGTTTTGTTGATTAGTCTGGTTTCCATAGCAGTGTATTTAGTATTTTGCTAAACAAGGAGTCTACGAAGCAGGGAACCAGACTAACTGTTGAGGCACTACCAAACAAGATAACTTTTTATCAAAAAAACATAACATTTCATGAGATAATTGTCTTCATTGAATCTTAGTTTTGGAATTGTTCAATTAGTAAACTACTGATGCCGTGATTGCATTGCAAGAAACTGTGAAACTTATTATCATCCTTGAGGATATCTGTATGTGTGAATTAGGAATTCTCTGAAATTCATTTTCCCCACAATGGTCTGTATCTGTGAAACAAAACTCTTTACTTTTGAGTTACCCGACATATGATGGGGACTGCTGGTTCTTAAGCGTGTAGGCTTTGTATGCCTTTTAATTTTTTGTTTATTCCACCTCCTTTATTTGATTCAAAAGATGTAATTAATGTGATAATAGAAAAGGAGGCCTGCTTTTTATTTAGTGCAACAATACAACAAATGCTTCCGCTAGTCCGATATCAAAACATAGTCGGCACTTAATTAGATTCTCAGAGAAAGCTTGCAGACATAGCCATTATGGTAGATTGACACATTTTACACTTAATTACAAGAGGACACATTGCATTTATGATGATTACACTTAAACGGAACTAAAAGAGAGAACTAGAACACAAAATTTTAATTGATAAGAAAAATTATTTAATTGGTACTTATTTATTAAAGTACTGCCTCTTACAAGGCGTAAGTGAGTGTGTGTGTGTGCGATTTAGACTTTTAACATAGCTTTAACAATTTTTCAGACATATTGTAATGTGTCAAGGGTCAAGGTCAAATAAAATGGAATAGATGGACAGCTCACGCCTTTTACAGTTACTAGATCTCTCCAGTGTATTGTAGTGTTAAGAAATGGTGTTTTCACCACAAAAGTTCATATTTAGATTATAAAAACACAAACAAAACAAATATAAATAGTCAACACAGTTTATTATGTGACTTCCAGGCTTGTGTATGTTTTCTGAGAAAATTTAGTGCTCAAAATGGTGAAATATAATATTTGCAAATATGCAGAATAGATGTTTGATAAAGCATGTTGAAATGACAGCAATAGTTTCAGTGGTAAAATGCATGTGAAAATCAGCATAAATGTTCCATTTGTCCTAATTCACATAATCTCTAACTCAGATGATCCCAATTCCCAAACTAATCTTGCAGAGAAAAATAAGTTAATAGTTCTCAAAATTTGTTCATATGACGTACTGAAGTGGTAATGATTTTGTGCATCCAATCAAGGTTCAGAACCAGACCCGGGTTTGTGTTTTATAATCCAATGGTAAATATGTTAGAGGCACAGTCTGGAACCGGATGTTAATAGTGTGTCATGCTTGTTGGCTGAGACACAGTTTGTCGTTTTGGGTGACACAGTCTGGTCGTGTGGGTTGAATGCGACAATGTGTGTCATTTGTAGCAACAAAGTGTGTCGTTGTGTTGGGTATATTATTTCGACATGTAAATGATGCAACCACTACAAAATGGATGGAAATTTGTGATTTCAAAATGATGCATGTAACTGAGTAGGAAATTCCATAATGCCAGTCGGAATACTAAATTTCCAATGGATAGCAGACGGCAGTGTTGATGACAACAAAGTGACAGTGTTGTCAGCTAAATCCTTCTGAGATAACTAGGAAATGAAACGACTTCAGAGAAACATTATAGTCATTATGAGGACTAAATTTAATGTATCAGTAGTGATTAGTCTACCTTGCTATTGTATTGATGCTTGAAATTATTACAAGAGTCTTTTGTTCAGTTTGCTTAATCTGGAGACCTTTACTGGAGTCCAGTAGAACCACAACTGCCAAAATGGCAGATCTCACCCCTATTTATAGGTTTTGGGAACACACTCGGGGAAATTCATGACAAAGTTTTCATGACTATGACTAAATATGGAAGAATTCGGAAAGAATAACCTGAGCGCCTCCTAGTGGAAAACCGAGCGCCCAATATACACAGTAAAAATGGCGCCCAATTTCAAACGATACAAATAACAATTATTTCACAATAAATTACACAAATGTTCAACATTGATGATGAACAGTTTCATCACATTGGTGACGAAAAATTATGAATTTACATGAGTATTACCTTAATCCTGGAGAAAAATGGATACAATTGTCTATTTCTCGCTCAGAATAGAAGGTAGGTGAAAACAGCTTACAATCGTATCATGTACACACTGGGTTTCAAAAATCTTTCCTCAGATGATGATTATTTAAACAAATAATTTTTATATGATTTACATATTGTATCAAATTGTTTTTCTTTTGTACAAGGGTCATATATCAAAAACTGTTACTACAGTTAATATTATTTGCATTGGAAACAGAGGTACAACTTTCCAACATGAAGGGAATGTAAACAGTAAAAGGAGATTTTAAATTATCCCAAACATTAATGATATGTGCAAATGCACTTTATAAAAATATAAGTTGACAGGTAGTCAGGATTGTTTCAATATCGCTATGGTGTCTGCAGTGTGGCAGTTTAAAGTGATGTCTAGCACTGGGGCATCATGCCACAGACACGCAGCATGATGTTCCACCCAGTCACATTATCCTGACACCAGGCCGACCAGTCCTAACACTAACCTCTTAATGCTGAGCGTCAAGCAAGGCATCTGTTAGTACCATTTTTGTAAGTCTTTGGTATGACTTGGTCAGGGATCAAACCCACGACCTCCCGCATTCGAGGCGGATGCTCTAACCACTAGGCCACTGGAGTGGTTGTTGCAAGGCGTAAGCGACATTTCCATTGATCGAAATTCCCTTGAATATCGTTAATTATGGTGTACTAAGAATGTCATTTGGAAAGAAAATGTAATTAAATTTATGACTTCTTTTTAAAGTTGATGTTTCATAATGTTGATTAAAGTTTGTACACTGATTATGACCAGATTCAACAATCAGTTAATAATGCAATTTATTATACAGATTCTTGTTTAATACATAATGAATTGCTAAGCAGCAATATATCTATTTACTTATTTCAAATAAAGAGCGGAATCAAAAGTTTATTTCTAAATTTTGTCAGATTAATTCCAAAATGAACATAAATCTAGCACATTTAAAAAATACATACTTTTTATTTGTAAGTTCCTATTCCATGTTGGTGATAAAAAGCCATGGGTAACATTGATTTAAAGATAAGGTTCATAATCTTTTATGTTTACGTGCAAAAACACATTTTATTTTCTTTCAAAGAATGATTGCAGGGTTTTTTTGTTTATTTTTAAAGAAAAGCCTGTAGTGTGACACAGCTTTCTCAAACTTCTGATAGATTTGTGCTGCTGGGATAGATGTAGATTCAGTGTGGTGTGTTGAATGATTAAGGGGGATAATAAAAAAAAAATATATGGTTTGTTTTATATACTGCTAGAAACTAGTTTTATTCGAAAATGTTGAAACGTAACCACAGTGTCTTG
This sequence comes from Megalonaias nervosa, assembly GCA_016617855.1. Classification (NCBI taxonomy): domain Eukaryota; kingdom Metazoa; phylum Mollusca; class Bivalvia; order Unionida; family Unionidae; genus Megalonaias; species Megalonaias nervosa. Next base: position 107,544 of record JAECUM010003509.1, on the reverse strand, counting down.
AAGTTCAACACCATTCTGACTGGCCATTATTAACAAGCATATCGTCTGACTTCAGAGTAAAAATGTCACTCATCAGCTGGTGCTTGAAGATAGATTCATGACAAAAATGAAAAAGAAAGTAACATTTTTCCTACAGATAACTTGCTTTATGGCATGGACAGCCACTGAGAGTAGCCTCAGATACTGTGTAGAAAAATTTGGTGCATTTAAAAATAATCACTAATATCTTAGTTTTTAAAAAAGCATTTGATTTTATGGTGACAAGAAATATTTTCATTCATCAGTGTTTATTTTGAAATATTGAAGCGCAACATTGACCACTGTCAATGTGAAAAGCCATAATGTAGGTCATTTAAGATTCAGTTCATTTTTATGCTAAGGAATGGGAGGGAGTTGTAGACTGGGAGACAAAAGAAGATGGAGGAGATAGGATATAGCTTGAAACAAATACACTTTTTCCTGTTTTTAGAAAAGAAAGAACAAAGTCTAGACATGTATCTAGGCCACTACGCTTTTTTCTAACTTTAAGTTAAACTATAGCAACCAGTTCTACACAGTACTATAAGAACTTAGTATCAGACATGTTTTCTCAGTTTAAATTAGATTTTCACAAATTGACATCTTTTTACTTCTAGGGTATATGATGTTGTACTATTTTCATTCAATAGTTAATGTACATTTTGAAACTTTGAAGCATGACATTGAACAGTAGCTGGTACATGTGGAACTGTCATGACTGACAATTGTTGACTCGAAACAGGAAGCTGCAGTAGCAGGCGTAGCAACTGACTTCAGGGGCAAAATGTCACTTTTCAGCCTGTGCTTGGCAATGCATGTAGATTCATTTCTTTTTAAAAAGGCAGGACAGAAAGAAACATTTTTAATTTTAATCATTTTGTTCGTGAAATGAATGGCTACTTATAGAGCACAACTGTCAATAAAGTGTACACAATTCCTTGCATCATAATCTCTCATAAACAATGTTATTTTAAGTTTTTTAGGGTAAACATACAGAAAAACCATTCGTAGAGTAGCTCATATATATTTTTTATTTTACTGTGCAATGGCATGTTATTCTTGTAAAATAAACTTGAGAAACAGCATGTCATAATGCTCCAGTGTTCTTGATTGTATATGTCCTATATAAATAGTATGACATTCATTTGTAATCTCTTCTTGAGTTTAATATGTATCATTGATTTCAATAATTTCTTTAAAGCGGGTCTTGGAAATAGTATGGAAATAAAAGAGAAACTTTGACAAATTGATAAATACCACAAGAAATGTTACCACTGTGTTGTTTGTTTAGTACAAGGGTATGAAATTAACCACTGCCATGGTTGGGTTTATGGTGTCAGGGTTTCTCCCATCCATTTGTTTAGTGTGTCAGCTCACAGAGCAGATACAATAGACTTGGCAAAGGGGTGCCATAAAACCCATTATAGATGTAATAAACTCGATGGTGGACATCCATTAAATTGAGTCGATTGCCACTAGTCTGGGGGGAAAATCCACCAGGCTGAGTGGACTTCCACTACTCATAGTGGGCACTTAATCCCCTGCTTCTCTGTCCATTTCCGCTGGATTGAGTGATCAATCCATAAAACATGATGCATGTACTGTACTTAAACCCTTTTGAGCCCTATATATGTTTGTACTCCAACAATCCAGTTTGGCATCTCCAACTTCAACTATTGTATTATAAATTTATAAAATATTGCATCACAATATATAAATCCAGTTACAGGTAACAAAGAAGGTGAGAAAAAACTCTGGGGAAATTTCATTCTTAAATTTCATAATTGGTATATTGATGCACTGCATTGTCTATTTCATAGTTGGTATATGGATGCATTGGCATTGTCTTTTCAGAGGAGAAGATGACTCTTCACAGATATTTGTCCCATTTCTTAGTGTAAGTATGGTTGTCTTTACAGAAAGTTTTTCATGTAAAAATATCTTCATTCTGACTTTATCACCTGTAAAATCATGTAAAAACATCATTATTTTGTCATTATTGCCTGTAAATTCCTGTAAAAACATCATTGTTATCATTATCACCTATAAATTATGTAAAAGCATACTTTTTGTCAATATCACCTGTAAACTCATGTAGAAACATTATTCTGTCATCAACTGTAAATTCATGTAAAAACATAACAATTTTTCGTTATCACATATAAAATATTTTGTTAAATTAAGGTGTTAGCATATTGATAAAGTTGAGTCATTTGAAACCGAATGTCAGAGTACTAATAGTAGATGCATACTATGCTACAGATGATGTTTGATGAAGATGTAAATATATAACAAAAAATATGTGGTGTCAGTATAAAAAAAAAATGTTAGAGATTAGTAAAAGATTAGTCGTTTCTCACAGAAAATATTACTTTTATGCATAAAAATGTCAAATGTCAGATTGCACTTGTAACCATGTTAAAGTATAAATAACAGATACGTATTTAAGTTTTTTTAGTGCAGACATTTAAGTCTATCCTTTATTTGAGGCAACCTTAACAGTAGTGGTCATTTTCAGATTTTGAATTTCTTATTTGTACATTTTATTTATTGTTAAATTTGTTTGTTTGTAACCCCTACCAATTTTAAAAAAAAAAGGCTTCAAGGATATAAAAAAAAGGAACTGAGTTATTTCATTTATTTTGATTTATTAGTTCTAACCTGATTGTCACCTTGGGGTCCCAAACACTGTCAACTTGTTGGCGTTTTGAATCAAACTGAAGAATTTTTAGCAGCACAGTCTGCCTCATTTGCATAGGCGAGTTACTTCAGTTTGAACCAAGCATTTCTCCTTTATATTTTTTTTCAATTTGTTTTAGAAATATTAAAACTATACATTGCAAATATTGGATGCAGATAACAGTTTTTACTGAAATGGACTATTCGAGAAACCAGAAAAGGACAGTGGGCAGTCCATCTTCTTCTTTACATTGGGAGATTCCATTTGCTTTGAAATGCCAATAAGTCAACAGTGTTAGGGTCCCCTTGGGGACAAGTTAGAAATTATAAATCAATGAATGAAATGACTAAGTTTTGTCCATATTTTATATCCTTCATCTTTTTCATTTTAAAAATCAGTTGAGATGTACAAGTGGGAGTGTGTGTGTGTGAATACAATGGTAGTTTGCATTTTGGCAGCTTTTTTGGCTGCCTTGTACATGAAGCAGGGAAGAAAGATAATGAATTTGAAGTTAAGGGGTAAATAGTCAGAGTTACATCCAGAGGGTAAAGTGCACAAGTTAAATGAGTACTATATTTTTAAGTACCTAAGTATGTGACCAATGAGACGGCTTTACAAATTTGTAAAGCCATTATTATAATACAATTTATAATTTGCAGATGTATCATGTTTGGGTTAGAGTTGGAATGAATTCCTTTGTCTTATTTTTTTGGTATAATCCATACATTTTGGATATCAAAAGCAGGTTAAAGGTGGTTTAATAGGATGTACATGTACAATTCTGTTGAGTCTCTTCGCTGCATTAATTTTTTTTCCAATTCTTGACTGGATCTTGAATTTGCACAACTTCTAAAAGAAGAGACTCGACTTTTACTTACAAAAAACTCCATCATTAGAAAATTATAGTTCTGTGTAAGAAAAATCATCAGAAATTTGCAAGTACATTTGAAATGATCAAACTAGCCTGATTGGAAAATTAATTGCGAGCATTTTCAGTAGTTTGGAATCATTTCATCTCAAATTTTCTGGTAAAATCTTGGTTTTAGTTTGAAACTTTTTATGAATTCAGAAGCAGATATTTGTAAATTTAAACCAATCTATGGTAATTCTATCTTCTACATGTAACAAAGAAGTTTGTTGTCTTCATTTGTATTTACATGTGTTTATTACAATCTTGCTTGTCATTTTTTTAATAATTTGTATCTAAAATTGTGTAGATCATTACATTGCTAAGTTTATGATGAGCCACTTTAAGTAAATTTTGGAACTAGTTTGTAAAATTTATTTATCTGTGTATCAAAAAACTGCTTTTTATTGAATATATATATATTTTTTTTTTACAGGAAATCAAAATAGGAACTATTGATATTTTAAATGCATCAGGTTTGTCCTTCTCTTTCTAGATCTAAGATTGATAGCATTTATAATAAAAGAGCATTGACAGATATTGTTATGGCATGAATATTCATTTGCTTCTTGTAACACACTGTACACATAACCCTTACACATAATACACATAACCAGATCCCATTTGGTAGGTAAATTGCCTATTATAATTCAATAGACTCTGTGTTATGCATATATATATATATATATATATATATATATATATATATATATTAATGCTAAATTTGGACCTATCATTTTCAGATAGTTAATGGGGTGGGGGCACTGCTGCTACTGGATCAGCCTCTCCCTCCAAATAATCAGTCATTATATTGTGTCTTGATTCAAAATTTTTTGTTAAATTCATATTGAATGCACAACACAAAAACATGAATGGTGCACATTTTCTCATAGACTTCTTTACTCCTAAACAAATAATAGAACAAACCACTTTAAATATTAAACGGTGGGTCCAGTTTTGAGGGAGATATTGACCCTTTCTATAAAATTTAAATCTATACAGTATAACCTTGTAGCAAATATAGAAATGGAACCGTTCAACATTTCTGATAGGATTTGGTGTAAGCTCTGTCTCAGAGACCTAGATGTGCCATTACGTGTTTTGTTTCTTCAACTCCATTTTGTATAGAGTTACGACTCCTGACAATAAATAAAATGCTTTCACATGGGATGTTTCCTGTAACAAGCACAACAGAATCATTCAGTATATTCTGAGACAATTTTGGTCAGAGACATAATGTGCTTTTAATGGGTTTATTTTCATTGTTGAATAGACCTAAGGTGCTTTAATGAAACTTATTCCCATTATCTCTTAGACTTAATGTGCCTTTAATTCGTTTATTCTCTTATTATCTCATAGACTTAATGTGCCTTTAATGGGTTTATTCTCTTATTATCTCATAGACTTAATGTGCCTTTAATAGGTTTATTCTCATTGTCGAATAGACCTAAGGTGCCTTTAATGATTATATTCCCATTATCTCAAAGACATAACGTGCCTTTGATGGGTTTATTCTCATTGTCTTATAGACTTAATGTGCCTTCGATGCGTTATTCTCATTACTGAAGTGACTGCCTTTTGTTGCAATATTTAGATTTTACACCCAGATCATTCATGATTTAAAGTGAATTTTTTTTTCCACCGTAAAATTGTTAAACTATTGCACACATTTGATCACTAGTATTTTACATTATGAATTTGTAAACTTGTGACCCATTATTATTTTTAGATACACCCACCTAGCCCTGCCCAATTTGTTTCTGTCATGTACATGTACCATCTTTAAGACCTTACATTAACAAATCGTACCAAGTGGGACCCTTTGTAATGTAGCCATTGCTTGTAGCTCTTGTTAAAATAATGTATGTATGAATAGATATTCAGTATTAAAGCTTTTTTTGTTTTTGAGTTTACTATACTCAGTATTCAGCTTTAGTGACATACAAGAAGTACCATACTTTAAATTCTTATCACAAAGAGTGCCATTTTCATGACCTATCTTGCCATTTTCATGACCTATCTTTCAATGTCAAGAGAAACATTATCATATACATACAGATTTTAAGTCAGGATAACTGTATATAAGCACAAAAGTGAAAACTAGATGTATATTTGGTTTATTTGATATTGTTTCAATAAGTGCAAACTAGATTATATTTTGTTTGGTTGACATTATCTCAGAGGGAGCCATTGTAGCTAATTGAGTAAATTATGTTGAATTGTATTTTTTTTTTTACAGAGGTCATGTCATCTCTAAATTTTCTCATTGTTACATATTGTACTAAAAATGCTGTGTTCAGATTGTTCTTTCAACTGGTCATAGATTAGAAGAGCTTGTGAGATGGTCTGTTGTCTGTTACCCATCATCTGTCGATCTGTTAGCACTAGTTTGTTATTGCTACTTCTCCTAACCTCCTTGAATGATTGCCATGAAATTTCACACACACATCTATCACACAGTCTGCTTGCTGCAAACCAAAAATAGTGCTCCTCAAATATCTAGTGTGGCTGCCACAGTGGTTATCTTGAAAAAAATTTTGTTGCTGCTATAAGAATTCTTATGATGCCTAACTTTCTTGGTTCTAAATGGTGCTAATTTGATGTCCCAAATGGCGCTAATCTGATGTCCAATATAGTCAGCACAGTAGCCATCTTAAAATCTTATTGTTACTCTTCAAAAGATAATGGTTATATCAATATGGGTTTTCACTAAGATGCTTATTATGATGTCTAGTTGTTCCTAAATGAAAATGGTGTCAATGTAGTATCCTTTTGGACACCTCAATAACAATCTTTAAAATGTTGTTATTACTACTTTTCTTGAATGAAAAGTAGTATTGCCATGGAGACTTCTTATGATGACTGCTTGGTCCTAAATGAAAATTGTATGGCTTGCACATCCCGTATGGCCACCATAGTGGCCATTATGAAAATCTTTTTATTGCTACTCCTCCTATATGGATGGTTGTGTTAACATGGGAATTTTACCAATTTCTTATGACAGTCCTAATTGAAAATGGTGCTGGTCAGATATCTAATATAGCAACCACAGTGGGCATATTGGAAATCTTGTTATCACTACACCAGAGTGAATGGTCATATCACCATGGGGTTTGCACTGAAAAACATGATGTCTTAGACTTCCAGTATGGCCACCACAATGGCCATCTTGAAAATCATATGGCTACTTTTCTTAGATGATTGGTCATATCTATATTGCGTTTTAAAAAAACTTCTTATGAAGTCTAGTTGGACCTAAATGGAGATGATGACAGTCTTATATCCAGCATGGTCACCACGGCAGTCTTCTTAAAAATCTTGTCATTACTTCTGCAAAGGCTCCTTATGATATCTTAATGGTCCTAAATGAAAATAGTACCTATCTGATTCCCAGTATGTCGACCACAGCAGCTGATTTGAAATTCTTATTATTGAAGAATATCAGATTTGGTTTCAGCATTACAAGAAGAAATAGTCTGATCCTGAATTCCAGGAAATTCGGCCAGTAGAGTGGCAGTCCTGTTGAGGGACTCTTGTTTCTCCTATCAGTTAGCTTTTTGTTTGCATTGCAGTAGACTTCGATGATTACTTGACCAGTCAACCATCTTTATCCAGTTCTCCACCAGTTAATGTGTCAGCTACAGAGAAACAGAAGGATCTGCATACTCCACCAAATTCTCCCAATGTCACTGGGACTCCAGCATCAGGAGGGTAGGTCTTTCATCCTATTCCTTCATGCCTCTTTTTCTCCAATCATCTTTAGTATCAACACTTTCACTGTTCAAGGAAATAAAGATGTCAGAAAAATTCTCTGCAACTTAAGTACTCTCAGCACAATTTTACTTGTTTTTTTCTGCTTTATGCTAACTTTCTATCTGTTTGTGCATGTGTGTGTATGCAAGCTCCACACCATAATAGCCCCAGTGCTAGACAAAATGAGTTATGTAGAGAAAGCAAAGGTAACTAGCCTTTTTCTCAAGTTGATATGATGATGATGATGATGATGATGATGATCTCTTAATTGAAATCATGTGCAGCAATTTGTCTATGTATATCTAGTTAACAAATGTGCACATGGCACACTATTGAATTATTTATTTGGTAATATGGACTGTCTGATGCAGTAGAAAAGGAAAAGGGTGTCTTGGGAAGGGATGCTGCAACATTTGTAAAGGGCTCCATATTTGGTCCAAAGTTGAACTTTGATTTTAGCTTTTTGTGAAACATTAAATTGTTTTCTTGCACTCCTACATGAGAAGAAAATAATTTTGAAGAGCTCTGTGCCTGTAACCATTTTGAGAATTGCTTAGTGAGAGTAAGGGGTTAGAGAAGAGGGATGTAATTTCAGATTATACCCATTTATTTCCAAGGAGTGGAACTTGTATTGTTTATATCTGCTTTTAAGAATGTGTCTTAATTTTTGCTGCATATGCATATAAAAGAGATGCTGCCGAGGTGCACAAATTGTGGCAAATTTTGTACAGATTTACACACTTGGAGAGCAGCGATGCATGAGAACTCTAGCAAATTAGTCATGCATAGAAAAATGTACTCAGCACGGTATACATGATTGTAGCAACACAAGATTTGCCACCAGTAGAGGTCAAGTAGTGCGATGATTTACACTTTTGGGCACTTCTGTTTGACATGAATGGTTGTTAACTAAATCTGTTTACACTTTAGGCCCTGGAACATTCATTCTGTCATAGTTTTAACCATCCATTCATCAAGAAAGTTTTACAAATGCATATTTAAAATAAAGGCTTCGTAGAAACCCTAAATGACTGACTCCAACAAGGATCATCTTCAGATGATGATTTCATTTGGCATATTACTGGCTGAGGATAGCAATGATGACAATGATTTTTTAAATTTTGAAATAGATTAGTGGAGCTGCGAAAGTGTTACTGGAATTGCCAATGAGTAATTTTTAACCTGAAAATGATGTTCAGTACGAGTCCAATATGAATGCTAGATGGACAAAACCAGCATGCTCTTCATCCCCTATTTAGTGGTATTTTGAAATGTAGAAAAGGCAAAATACCAAGTCCAGTTAAAATACAGGGAGTTTAAATGTAGAGTGCAGTTTTCATTTCTTTTTCTCAAACAGTTCAGCCCTAATTATCTTTTGCTTAGCACTAAAAGGGTTCAGATAAATTTGAATAAATAAGAATCTAGAAAATTTTTTTAAAAAGTAAGGATATTTTTTTAATCAAAGTACTTGTCTGAGCAAACAGACTGTGGCACCGATGGACCCTAAATACAACATTATGGAACAGATAAGAAATCTGTTTGAGCTGGGTACCAGGAAAAATTTTGTAGTGTGGTATAACATTGTATTTCTGAACATACTGCGATATATAGCATGTTATACCACAAATAAATTAAAGACCAACAATTCAATGTTCTAGTCAAGGGGCCTGTCACATTTTTTTAAAAATATAATTATCTTGAGATAAAATAAAATATTTCAGCTCAAAGAAAAATCACATCCTGCCCCATTAAATGGCCAGTACCATAGTACATGTCTTTTGTGTGCATTAATTGTTGTTATAATCTAAAAGCTGTAACTAAAGTGGGATGATTAAGCATACATTATAGCTTACACTGTGAAAGACATCATGCTGAAATTTGAGAGTCTAATGCTAAAAATAGGAAGTGTTGATACAAGCCTACAGTTTTCTAGCTGCACTATTGATACAACAGATGGGATGACATTGAGTGGTATGCCAACACCCAGGCCAGATATTTACCAAAGAGACAAGTAAACATAAAACACACGTACTCAACAAATGAGAAAATACTTAATGGACTTTAGAAATTGTGTATAGTGAGACAGAAAACAACTGCACTATGCTTCTGATTTCGTAGATGATTTGATGCCTTACATAGGAATACATATACTTAACACGTTCACATGTGCTTTAGTGTCTTGTCTCTATGGTCATAAACTTAGTAACAGAAAGAAGCAAAATCAACAAGTTTTGTAAAACTTAAATAATTTAATTATCAAAGTTGTAAATGAAAACGTGAGAGGAACTTAGAGTATTATGAAGTGAATCCCATATAATCCTGAAAAAGTTCTTTGAAGGTCCAAACAAATGAAAAGTTCCTTATGAACTTTAGAATAGGAAATGTACATGTACTGGTCTGCCAAGAATCATGACATTGATCAAAGTGGCATTGTCCAGAACTCCTTTGATTAATTCACAGTCGTTCCAGAATAATATTTTACTCCAAGGAGTGCTTTCTATTTCCACTGAATAATTCGAACAAATGTTTTTCCTCTCAAGTAATATCTGAATACAAAATAAAATTCGTCTGCAGACTTGATGTTACAACAAGAGTACAACAAATATGAATACAAAAACTGCCCCATCTGAGCTACTTGGATACAGGTCAAAAGCTAAACATGGATATTGTCACCATTGCTTATGTGACAAATCACAAATTTCCAACATCAGAAAACTCATATGATTTCACCAACCCAATGGGGAATAACATAATTCTTCTAAGATACCACCTGAATGACCTGTCCAAAAGAAAAAGGCCTAACCTTTCTTTTCAAAATATTTGCTAATAATTTTATTATTATTAACTAAACACATACATAAGCATCTGTTTATAGATCCTATGCAATTTTACGTTCATAACATCTTAAAACAGACCCTATGCACATGTACCAAATCCAACTATATATAATCACCACTACAGTTTACAGTCATGAATAAAAACCGGAAAAATTATACAAATTCATGTACCGGGATTTAGAACAAATATAGATACACATAACACTAGTAAATAACTGAAACATGACCTGGGACTATTTTGTTTATTGTTTTGTTTTTTTAATTTTAAATTTTTCTGAAAGTTGGATTTGTCCTGATATTGTTTAATATTCCCACCCATGTTGTATATATGACATGTGTCAAACATGTAATTATAGAATCATAAATATAATTATATTTCTAATACTTACTAATAATTTGATACAGGTACAACCATTTTGTAAACAAAAATAACATATTTTTTGCTATTCTCTCATGAATAAGGAAAACATGCAGTTAATATCATTAAAGTTGTACAAGATTCCTCAGAAATTTCTGTACATTCCTTATTGACAGAAATTATGGATGTACCAGTACAGTGATAAAGTACTATAGTACATACCACTGGAAAAAAGTAATGCTGTATACCAATGAACCTGAGCACCTATCAAATCTGCCAGCACTGATTCAAGAAAGTGGAACTTTGCCAGAGCACATGTTAGTGAAAATTCTTATTTTGGAGCACAGATATCCAAGAGATAATACCTATAGGCTGTGGAAAATTGTATATAACAACCAAAAAAACCCTGTTCCAAAATTGTTCAAGCTAAGTTTGCTATACATGTGCTTATTCAGAGAGCAGACTGTGAAAAGGGGGTTCTCGGCACAGAACACTATTCATAAACAAACCAGGAACTGATTCAGTTCAGAAACAGTCAACAGATTAATGCGGATACAACTAGAGGAGACATCTTTTGAGGATTTTGATTTCATTGTAGCTCGAATAGAGTACAGCAGGAGAAAAGTGATGGATATTTTAGCGTTACAAATATTGAACTATGGCTGTTTCCTACCCCTCCCCTTTCTTTGTCTGCTCCCTCATTTTGGTAACAAGGTGGAAGCTCCCCACACTTTAGATAAAGTCCTGGCAGCATCGCTGATATAAATGATTGCTGTTTGTTTTTTTCTTGGAAGGGGTTGTGCATAATCAGGTACTGAATTGTGCACTAAGGCCCTGATGGCCTGGGTTTAGCACCACCTGATTGCTCATATGTGGGCTAGGTCATGGTGTCAGGTTGCTGTATGTCCATTTGTTGCCAGGTCATGTCAGGTTGCTGTATGTCCATTTGTTGCCAGGTCATCATGTCAGGTTTCTGTATGCCCATTTGTTGCCAGGTCATGATGTCAGGTTGCTGTATGTCCATTTGTTGCCAGGTCATGTTGGGTTGCTGTATGTCCATTTGTTGCCAGGACATGATGTCAGGTTGCTGTATGTCCATTTGTTGCTAGGTCATGATGTCAAGTTGCTGTATGTCCATTTGTTGCCAGGTCATGTCAGGTTGCTGTATGTCCATTTGTTGCCAGGTCATCATGTCAGGTTTCTGTATGCCCATTTGTTGCCAGGTCATGATGTCAGGTTGCTGTATGTCCATTTGTTGCCAGGTCATGTCGGGTTGCTGTATGTCCATTTGTTGCCAGGACATGATGTCAGGTTGCTGTATGTCCATTTGTTACCAGGTCATGTCGGGTTGCTGTATGTCCATTTGTTGCCAGGTCATGATGTCAGGTTGTTGTATGTCCATTTGTTGCCAGGACATGATGTCAGGTTGCTGTATGTCCATTTGTTGCCAGGTCATGATGCCAGGTTGCTGTATGTCCATTTGTTGCCAGGTCATCATGTCAGGTTGCTGTATGTCCATTTGTTGCCAGGTCATGATGCCAGGTTGCTGTATGTCCATTTGTTGCCAGGTCATCATGTCAGGTTGCTGTATGTCCATTTGTTGCCAGGTCATGATGCCAGGTTGCTGTATGCCCATTTGTTGCCAGGTCATCACGTCAGGTTGCTATATGTCCATTTGCTGCCAGGTCATAATGTCAGGTTGCTGTATGTCCATTTGTTGCCAGGTCATCATGTCAGGTTGCTGTATGTCCATTTGTTGCCAGGTCATCATGTCAGGTTGCTGTATGTCCATTTGTTGCCAGGTCATGATGCCAGGTTGCTGTATGCCCATTTGTTGCCAGGTCATCACGTCAGGTTGCTATATGTCCATTTGCTGCCAGGTCATCATGTCAGGTTGCTGTATGTCCATTTGTTGCCAGGTCATCATGTCAGGTTGCTGTATGCCCATTTGTTTGCCAGGTCATGATGCCAGGTTGCTGTACGTCCATTGTTGCTAGGTCATGACGTCAGGTTGCTGTATGTCCATTTGTTGCTAGGTCATCATATCAGGTTGCTGTATGTCCATTTGTCGCTAGGTCATCATGTCAGGTTGCTGTATGTCCATTTGTTGCCAGGTCATCATGTCAGGTTGCTGTATGTCCATTTGTTGCTAGGTCATCATATCAGGTTGCTGTATGTCCATTTGTTGCCAGGTCATCATGTCAGGTTGCTGTATGTCCATTTGTTGCTAGGTCATCATATCAGGTTGCTGTATGTCCATTTGTTGCCAGGTCATCATGTCAGGTTGCTGTATGCCCATTTGTTGCCAGTCATGATGCCAGGTTGCTGTATGTCAATTTGTTGCTAGGTCATGACGTCAGGTTGCTGTATGTCCATTTGTTGCTGCCTTGTGCAGCTATCCCAGATGGTCTGGGTTTAGGACCACCTTAAGTTTATGCTGGAGAGAAGATGCAACTTAATCCTAATATTTGGTGCATATGTGTATCCTGACTCTCATTTCTTTTGCAGTAATGGAGCCTCAGATACTCAGGTACTGCATTGTGCAGTTGGTCCCTGGTAATCTGGGCTTTGGGGCACCTCATATGTTTGATTATAATATGTGGGCCAGGACAGTGGGACAAGTTGCTACTTGTCCAGTTGTTGCCATCTTGTACAGCTGACCATGATGGTCTGGACTTAGGACCACCTTGTAATATCTAATTTTATATTGGCAAGCAGGTGGATCTATTTGTACAGGTTCCAGTTCTTTGCACTACATGTATTGTTATTGTGTTAAGAGTTCCCACAACCACCAGACACGTTTTTTTTTAGATAGAATTTGTTTAGGTTAAATGTGTCAAGTTAATTGTAGAGATGAATATTAGCATGTTCATTGTCATTACATATGCACATGCAAAAAATAACTTACTGAATTGATTTGGGTAGATTTATTAAACTCCCTCCACCATATGTTGAAGGGGATGGTTTAATCTGTTACTTTGGATTGTTTAATTTAAGTCAGACACATGCAGATTACATATTGCTATTGGTTTTAACTGTAGATTATAATATTAGGAAAGGTTCAGAGTATGTGTAAATTGTGCATATTTCTGTAGAGTTCCACTTTATGGTACTATTAGTTCAGTTGTACTGCTGATAGGACTGTAGATCTCTATATACAGTTTAATTTTTGTTTGCCATTTTACTTCCCTGTTAAGTTACATTGTTATTCTTAGGGATAGAGTTTACAAAAATGGTGTGGAACAGATTGTGTGCTGTGCCTGTGTTGTTACCAGAACACTTTTCATTATGGTTTATATTTTTATAAAGGCAGGCCTGGTTTCTTATGCAGGGCAGTGTTGGTTGTATGTGTTTTGGGTGAAGGAGTAGATTTTGATAATCAAAAGGTGTTACATGTTTTTTGTTGTTGGTTATTTTAGTTTTTAAGTGGTTTTGGCTAACTCTTATTGAGAGTGGAAATTTCTTTAGCCTGTGAAGTTTATGTCCTTATCCACCCCCTTTTATTTTCAGGCCATTAAATGATTTCATGTGTTATGTATATTTAATCTAATTATTTGTTTGTTAGTTTTAAATTGTTTTTTATATTCCATTACATACTATTGTAATGTAACTTTTTGTTTACTGGATTTGATATTGTCCAGAATTGAGTTTAGTTCTGTTTGACCTGACTGACTTTTTTTTCCATTCATAAACACCTAATAATAGAGACACTGTATCTAGTTTCTGACCTTGATTCAGAACCAGTGACAGTTTTGGTAAACAACTTTTATTTTTTTAAGATGTATTTTTATTCTTTCTCAGAGTAAAAACCATTAAGTTAAGTCAAGGCCATACCTGGAGTATGTGATATGAAACACGTATTTATTGTTACAAACTTCTGATTTTTCTAGAAGGTTGACCCTCATCTGGGAATATGTTTTGCATCTTAAATTTGTGTATAACTGTTGTCTTTATAGAGATTAGTCAGTCAGACTTAATGTCAAGTTACATTATCTTGTGACCAGTTTGAGTTGAAATTTTATTTTATTGAATTTCAAGTGAATCTTTTCCCTGGAAATAGATAAGTGCTCCTACAAAATTCTTGGACAAAGACATTCACTGGAATTTATATGGAATTCAAAACTGGAGTAATATTTTCTGTGATTCAACAAGGAACTGTTGACACAACAATACTTCGCAGACTACAACAGATGTCATCACCTTCCATTTTGGATTTCATCGAGGCTTGAACTCAGATTCATTCAGGACCTTTTAATAATAGGGCTTCTATTTTTAATTCTTGGATTATTTTGGATACGATTCGTAAAATCGTAAGTTCTTTTTTTCTCATTTTTCACTTGGTATTTTAGGGGAATAAATAATTTGTTTAATTTTATAAAGTTTGTTGTCTTCACTCTTCTCTGTTACTTTTTGTAAGAGCCTAGACTCATACCACATGTTCAGGCACAATATCAGAAGTGTGAAGTATAAGACAGTTTAATCATGTTTTGTGTTATAGAATCAACTGTTGTCTTAACTAAATGATTATTATATATACCTGCGATGATGTGGAGAATATTATGTTATGATATCCATTCATCCATATGTTACCAATTTCATTTCTGCAGAATAATTCAAGTTGTCCACCATCTACAGTCACCAAACTAGATGGATGGCTTGCACTTAAGGTAAAGAAGAACACTATAGTTTGCATCTTCACAAACTTCAAGGTCAAGATCACGGTGACTGAAAGAAGAAATATGGTTTCTGAATAATGCTATATATACTCGCTTACGAATCGAGTCCAACTACAAACTGTGCAGATCAAGATCTGCTGTTGCATAATGTGCTGGCAGATCTGGGTCTGTGCAGTTTGTTAGGAGTAATCGGTAGAACAAAACAACATAGACCTGGATCTGCAGGCACATTATGCTATGGCAGATCGGGATTTTTGTTGTTTGTAGCTTGACTTGACTTATAAGCAAATACATACAATAACTAGAGTTTTCTGCTATCCACTGTTACCAAACTTTGAAGCTGACCTGCACTTGTGCTGAGGAAGAAACTGAATGATTTCAGTGTCCAGCAATAAAATGCAATGTTTCTTCTTGGGTGTGTTTTAAGGCAGTCCTGTGGTTTAATGAAAGGCTGACCCAAAATGGACAAATGGATGTGCCAAAAGTTCTGCAATTCAGTCAGCATTGGCCAAATTTTTTATTTTGGATGTGGTATTTTTTTTTTTTTTTTTGAATGAAAAGAGACCTGGTTTGGACAAAACATTGTTCAAAGGCAGATATATTTCTGTTCTCATTTCACATAATGAAGTCTTTCAAAAAGATCATTCCCCCTGTCTGGTTATAATTGTTTATAAAAATTATAGGCTCATCATGGCCTTTCAGATGTAAGTTATCAGCTCATCATGGCCTTTCAGGTGTAAACATTCCAATCCTTTTGAACTTGAAACTATATAAATCTTTACCCAAAAGAACTTGCACCCCATATTACATATTACAATCCTGAAAAGTGTACAGATAGCAGATGTTTTTTTCTTATAGTCAATTGAACAGTATGATTAGAAAGGTGCAAAAGAATTTTAATTCCTGCATGTCTTGTGTCCATGAAAAAGTTGGAATGTTTAACTTTGTGTCGAATATTGAAATGAGCTTTCCAGGATTACTTTAAACAAAGAGACAAAGAAAGAGAATCTTTTGTTGAAATTAATCATATAACACAAACATAGCACCGCAATGCAGTTAAGTACCAGCAGTAACTTCAAATCAAACTGGTTTGGGAAATGGTTATGATTAGAATAGTCAGACATGGAATGCTGCGTAAATTGAAACACAGAAAAATAAGCAGTTTTACTTTGGATGCAGAAACTAATGTAATAGACAGGCACATTAATTCAGCTGACCATGTGGCAGCTGTATGGATAGGATTTAGCACAGGTAATTCACTTGACCAAATCTTGCTTTTTGTTTCGCACTGTCATTCTCTAGAGATATTGCTAAAGTCCTCACCAATCTGAATCATTTATGAAAGTTCTTGCAGAAAGTTTGTCTTCATGTTTTTCTTGTTTCTTGTCTTAATTATTTTAAAGAGTCTTTTTTACTCTCCTTTATAATTCTTTTATACCTGTCTTACCTGTACACTTTAATTTATCCATGCTTATCATGAACACCATAAAAAGGAACACATTTGCAATTGGTAAACAGTTTTTTAATTGTGATCAGATATACAAGTTAAAAAATTACTTAGATACAATAAATCACACAAAACCATTTGGTTGCTTGTTTTGAGGATACTGTGATACAACAAGTTACACAAAAACCTTTTGGCTGCTTGTTTTAAGGATACTGTAATCTGTTCTTCAGCTTGACCTGAAGTACGAGAGCTAGATACGTTGCATTATTCTTTTTTAAGTACAAGATGTAGCTGCTTTAAAAGAAAGAATTAAGAAGCGTTGGATGTTTAGCAAAATACATGAATATTTTATTAGGCAATAAAGTTGAAGGTGTATGCCAATGGATAATGTTGATTATATGCCTTTTGTACAGTCTGTATGACACAAACATGTATTAAAAGTACAAGTGCCATTCATGGTAATCTTGTTAATATCAGCAGTTATGTTTCAACCTGTGATATTCCCACCAAATATTCACATGCATATGAAACCTTGTGCCATGTTCAAAGCATCTATAGCACAGGTGTGAGCTTCTTTTTTGAACTTTATGGGCTGATGAAAGTAAGTTTCTGTTTCCATATTTCCATTATATACAAGTAAGAAAAGACTTGTACCTTCATATCTGACACATGATTTTTATACTGTCTTCTGCAATAACAAAGTCATTCAGCAATTTATCTAATCATGCTAAGAAGTTTTCATATTATTTGACTCGTAGGTTTAGTAAAACTGCTGTGTATGTGACTGTTCATCTACTCTACAAAAACCTTTTTCTTCTCCTGCTTTTCATACCAGTTCAGCAGGAGCAAGAAGTAACATGCCCCAGAATTTTAGTCTAGCATAATTGGACAAATTTACTGTGTTAGTAATAATAATAATAATAATAATAATAATAATGCTTTATTTATAGAGGGTGACTCATTAGTCAAGGACTATTCTCCCTTGAGGCCCTCTTAAGGAGAGTATAACAATGCACATTATATGAAGATAGCAATAGTTACTGTTTATTTTTGACATATTTAGTATTAAAATACTAACTTCCATTATCTATTAGAAACACATACATGCTCATGATATCTCTTCTTAAATACTCTAATAGGCTTTGGATGAAGGTTTGACCTATCTGGCAAGGTTATTTGACATTGCTTAAAGATCATGACTTGGCTTCTCCTTCCAAGACATTTTAACCTATTATCTCAATGATTGCAGGGTTGCCAAATCTTTGGGTGGAAGTGCATTTTGTTTATAGACTGGGTATCTGTGACCTTTAGTGTAAATTAAAGATATTGACTTGTAGCATGTAAGTATGGATATCTTTAGAGCTGCAATTCACAAGGAACTATGGATTTAGAAGTACCAATATATGCAATAAACATGCAGGGCTTAGGGTTTAGTAGGAACTCTGGTTTTAGAGGTACCTATATATGAAATAAGTCAGCAGCTGATCAGGGAGAATTGTCTTAATTAACCTTGGAAAAACAAAGGATTCAGTAACCACAAGGTTGGCATCCTAAATACATTAAGAAAGGACATGTTGTTTTATAATTTTAATACTATTCAGCTTTAATCAAGAGTTGGTGATTGTGTTTATTGGTGTCATGAGGATGAGTAGATGTTAGTTAACAATGATGACTTAGGATTCTAGATGCAGCTGGAGGATCAAAAGTCACATTTATGGAGGTAATATGAAATCTTGCTCGTAATCTTGACTTCTTATATACTAGTTTTCAGAGAGAGCGATGATAATTTGTGTGATGTTTCATGAGGATAAGTAGATGAATAAGTTTTCCTGGATGCAGTTGTACTGGTTGGACAGATGGCAGCAAAGCTAAAAGGTCACATATGCATAACTTTTGAACCCGAGGAATTGCATTAAGAATCCAGTACCCCTCCACTGTCATCTTATAGCAGCATTCCAGATAATGTTCACCCTCTCTAATTATGTCAAGATGGAGTTCATGTTCGACATGTATCTTGCATAAAGTGTGAATAGAATAACTATTGCTTGTTGGATTGCAGTGAAAGTTTCAATTTGACATTAATGTTATTCTGCTTTGTATCTTTTGTACATAATTTTTCCTCCAGATTTACCCCTTCAGTTCCTCCCACTGCAACTCCTGGTGAATTTATGGAGCTTCAAGTTGATTATTGGACAGTAGCAAATAAACCTGAATCAGCAGATAAGGGAGATAAATCCAGTAAGAAAGACAGCAATAAATTCTCCCTCAAGACTGCATTCAGGTCCTTATATGTGTGTCGCCTGCCTGCTAGCGGTGTTGTGGTGGCAGATCCTCAATTCTCGATGATGGTGGTTACGAAAGAAAAGAAACAGAAAAGTAAGTATACTGCTGATATATTTGTGCATAATTGGATATGTGAAAAAAGAACTCATTCAAGAGCAAACTCTGATATGTTTGCTTCGTATTAAAACTACCAAATTAATCATGATTATAGAAAAAAATCTTAAAATGTCAATAATTTTTGTGAAGAAACACTTCTAGCAGTTTATTTTTGTTAAAATAAACAAACAGAATAGTAATGATTTTTCTTTTCTTTTATATACTACGTTCTGAACAAAGCTAATGTGGCCATGATTAGCTCATGGGATGTTAAACTTGTGGAATATCCTTGTTGTCATCAGTATGCCTGTCCACATTTGCTATTTTTGATATCTTCTCAAAAACCACTGGTCCTGTTTGGACAAAACTTTGCAGGAATATATCCTTTGAGTTTGCTTTACGAAATTTAGTTCAGGATGACTACCCTAGTAGTGGTGTGACCTTAATAGCAACTATATAGTTTGGAGTCTGATATTGACTTGTTCATAAAACTCTGCAAATATTGCAGACAGATCTATCAGCAAAACAAGTAAACATATTGATCATTTTAAACACCAGTATTTCTCACAGCTTTTGAATTCCAGTCAGTTAAAGGGGCCTTTTAGCAGTCTGAACAGCGTATTTCTGTATTCAGCCATTTTGTAATTTGATGTGTTTTTTAACCATGATCATTGATGATCAGAAACTCTTCATGTGAGAGCTGGATAACAATGCTACAGACATATAATCACATGACCAAAATAACTATTTTAAATGTAGAAAACTTGTTTCTACTTTTATCTAGAATGTCAGAGTCAATTTTGATCAGATATTAATGTTTCGTCTGAAATGTGTTATCAAAACTGTGAGGGAAAAAACAACAACCTGGTTTTAGTCTCCAGAAAGAAATAAATCAGTTTTGAGCAAACCTTGTTGGAATACTAATTATGACAGCCTGTACCAGATTTTGTCAGAGTCCCTAGCAGTGGGTTTTTTGTTTTTTAACAAGCAACCAGGTAGAAAATCAATTTTTGATGTCTTCTTAGCATGGTTCAGTTTTTATTAAATGTCTTTAAGAATGTTTCTTAGGATATACTGTGCCAGAATTGTGTTTAGTGTGTCACTCCCATAACAACCAGGTAACCTACCTTAGAACAACTTTCTTTCCAAATCTATATGACTATATCAGATCAAATTGGATAGGTAGAGTTCTAGCATGAACACCTTTAACATTTGTATGAAAGATACAAATCCAGTATCTAGTTAAAGTAGTTAAACAACATTTTAGATTCAACCTAATATCTGAAAGTTTTCCTGACATATATATCTTTCAACTTGCCTGGCTTATTACCACTACAGTTGCCATTTTGGACTAAGTGAACCAAAGTGCCTCTGTTTTGGAATTAAAATTCTGCAGTTATACATGAATGTCTGATGCAGCATGGTCTTTTTCATTACTGAAATAAGAGGAAAACTAAATGTAAGTAATTACTGCACAACATTCAATTGCTGTTTGCAGATTTTATTCTGTATTTTCTATTTCAAATACATTAACTTTCGAACATATGTCTAGAATCTTATTGACTAACCTCTTATACATCTAGCTACAGCAGGCTGAGTCAGTGAGTTATGCACCTTGTCAGTTGATCTGAACTCTCTGCAGTTCCATATTTTACTTCACTAATTGGTTTCTTTTTTAAAGGTTTGGGGATTTTTTTGAAACTCTATTTCCATAGACCAGAGAAGCCATTTGGATGGTCCGTTGTCAGATTTTCATCCATCATAAGTACAAGTTTATTATCACTGATCCTCTAAAACTATTTGGAGGATTGTCTTGAAACTTTACACACATGTTCATCCAAGGTCTGGGGGGCCAGGTGGTCTAAGGCATTCAGATTTATAGATCACCTACATCTCACCCATGCCTGTATGGGTTCACATCTCAGACTCAGCCAGCATGGGTATGTGAGAAAGCTTGCTAACAGTTTCCCAATGTCAGTGATTGTTCCAGGGATTTATCGTGGTTATTCCTCAACCAGATATTCCAGCCACTGTGAATAACCTGTGCTAAAAATGGCAGTAAACGCAAAACAACTGCAATATCATCCCAGATTCTAGTTTATTCTAAATGAAAATGGTGGTGCATAGACATACAGTATGGCCATTGCAGCAACCATTTTTAAAATCTTGTTATCGCTACTTCTTCTGAATGGATGGTCTTATCAACATGGGATTTTCCTTAAAAGACTTTTTTGAAGTCTGGTTGGTCCTCAGTGAAAATGGTGATGATCTGCAATCCAGTATGGCCACCATGGTAGCCATTTTGAAAATCTTGTTATCACTCTCATGAATGAAAAGTCATATTGGCATGGGCTTTTTAATAGCAGCAATACAAAACCCATTAATATTAGGTGTGTTATTACATTTTCATGTTGAAATATCTTGTCTGTTCAAGGTGAATACATCCTCCCACAGGTAGAAAATTTTCAGTAAAACATAAATGCACTTGTGCATCCACCACGCCTGTGTTGAAACAGTCCATCTTTTAAGGATGCCGTGTTAGTGATTCTGTCATTTAAATTATGTCCAGAGAAAAACTACCTGTTGCAAGTTCAAACATGTTTTGTTCTCCCTTTAGTTATATTTCATCTTGTATTACATTCATCTGTCTTGTCTTATGTCAGTAACCCCTGCCATTTTAGTTCTGGCAAGATCTATTGGGTTGCCACATTGTACCTGAACAGGGTTAACATACACCCCTCTTATTTTTCAAATATAATTGGTTCATGGATAAGTCTTATATGTTAAGTTATAGCACAGCCTAAGCAGCAGGGAGGGCGGATCCTACAACTTTTTCAATTAGAGATTATGCTGAAAACTAAAGCTTCCTACGGAGACAAAAATACAAACGTCAGTAATGTTAAAACTGAATCTCTAACTAACCCGAAACTTTCCTATTTGTGTTAGATTATTTTTGTTATTTTATTTTTTTACCTTTGTGTTTTTGTTTTTTATGGCGTGTTTTGTTTATGTAACCGCCCACTCATTCATTGTCATCGCCCTCCCTGCTGCTGTGTTTTTCAGTCAAAAATTTTATCGAGACCTACATGATATCTCGAACGAGTATCATGTAAATTAATCATGATAAATCTGTGTGGGGTAGCTTGCGCTTTTGAGAAGAAATTTTTTAATTTAGTCCTATCCATATCTCCTGAACACCAAGTCTGATGAATGTTTCACAGTGTATGTGTATCGACTCCATTAAACACAACTAAAAGATTACATTTATCTCTGATCACTTTAAGTATTTGTGTATATCGCTGAGTAACATAAATTATATCTGTATTTTTGTGTCTGTCTCGGGGAAAATATCCGAGCTGGATTTGAGTGTTTATCCAGCATCACATCATCATACACTATGAGATTATTAATACATCCATCGAGATCATCCACAGATGAGGCTTCATCAATATCAGTGATAAAATCAACAATATCATTATCATCTTCATCTTCATCCAACGACTTCGCTTCTTCATTAAAATCTTTAAGCACATTGTAGCATCGCTGATCATCTACATATGGTGCCACCAAATACAACTTTTCCCAACTGAGCCATCTCATTATTAGATTAAGCAATAATTGCTTCTTACCAGACCCAGATGGACCTATCATAATTGCTCTGATAGAATTTGGTAGTGCTGCATGATTTTTGATTGGCTTTTGCTTTTGTGTTGCTGAGAAGTCAGTGACATCCATGCTGTACAAATATAATAAATAATATGAATTTATATTGTGTTCGATGCAGAGCATCCACCCCCACCAGTGGATTAACAACAGTAATAACAAAACATAAAAAGCGTGCACTTACAGGCAAGTGTGTGAAATGTGGTACAAGCAAATAGAGATTTGTTTCGCCTCATACGAAGACAGGTGGTGATATCGTTGCTTCACTGGGAAAATTACCAGGAACTCCATGGGCTAAATACCCAGGAGAAAAACACCTTTCTGGATATAATTATTGTGGTCCTGGAACCCGACTTGATGAACGTAACCAACCAAGACCCGGAGAGTATCCAATAAATGCGATTGATCAAGCGTGCCATATTCACGATGTTGCATATAAAAATAAAGATTTACAACAACGACATATTGCAGATGTGAAGTTGATTCATTTGTTAAATTCCATAAAAATAAATCTCTCAGAGATAAACTTGCTAGCTTCCTAGTAAAATCTGTGATGAAAGGTAAACTAATGCTAGGAGCAGGTAATTAATCATGTATAACTATTATAATGGAATCGATTTATTATAGTCCAAGAGGATATTGGAGGGGTAAAGCAGCAATTAGTAAACTTGCTGATGCAGCAAATGTCACACATTCTGCTGCTGCAAATTGGTTAGCACGACAGGCAATATGGCAAAGCTATCTACCACCATCTAAACAAATTCAGTACGCACATTTTGATGTTAGCACTCCCAATGAAGTTCATCAAGCAGATATTTTGTTTTTACCGCATGATACTATTAAAACACATAGACGTCAATCACACATATACAAATAAACGTTAACTGTCATTGACGTTGCAAGTAGATATAAAGAAGCAGAACCATTATCAACAAAAACAGCAGCCGAAGTTGCATTTTCTTTTGAATGAATTTGTCAGTGCGGTGGTCTACGATGGCCACAGCTACTACAGGTTGATCTTGGCAAAGAATTTCTTGGTGCAGTACCATCTCTGATGAAAAAACATAAAGTGAAAATCAGACCAGGGCATACCACAATTCATCACAATCAGGCAATCGTTGAACGATTTAATTGAACACTTGCTGATTGGTTATTTGGATATCAATATGCAAAGGAAATATCCACTGACCTTAAGTCCATGGACAGAAGATCTCATGAATGGGTTGCAAGACTACCAAGTGTAATAGCTGCGTTAAATAATGAAATTACTCGTGCAGCTTCCATGCAACCCATCAGCGCGATCACAAAAACAGTATACCAATACATCGATGTGACTCTTCCTCAAAACAACCAGTATTAGGTAATGTTACTGTAAGATATTTATATGAACCCGGTGAACTTGAAGGTGGTAAAAAATGAGCAACTGATCCTATTTGGAGTGTGACCACACATAAAATTTCCAGCGTGGTAAGATCCACAGGTAGACCTGCAATCTACAGACTAGATTCAACTGCTCCTCAGCGTGGATTTGTACGCGAACAGTTACAAGTAATTCCTGAAGATACACAATTATCACTGCCTTCACTTCTGTAAAAGCAGAACACTAGAACCCCTACGTCGATTACACTCAAGACAGGTCAATATCACATTTTCAAGTGTGTGACTGAGATTACTGTTAATTCAATCCATGGTGAATTGTTTTGGATTATTATTCGAATATTGCCACATCATTACTGTATTACAGCTTGCACAATGATTATTCTGTTGTTTTAGTGTCATGATAAAATCAACATCGAGATCAAAATCACGTTTATTTTTTTTGTCAGATTGATGATAACCAACTAATTTTTTCTTGGCAACATCTTTAATGTTTATATCAATTATTTGCTCGGTCATCACGCGATCTATTACAATTCTCTTAAGCTGAGATATTTTTCTGACTCACGACACCGCTAGATAAACTAAATTTGACCATTCGATCTGATCATCAACGATCCAGATATTTGTATCAGAAATAGTTAATCCCTGTGATGAGTGAGTCATTATAGCGTAACCTAACGTCCATGGTGACTTATCCATCTTCAATGCATTTTCATCTGCGCTAACATCAACAACAACAATATCATTAAGTACAAGGTTTTTTTTCTCATTCGTTCCTGGAATATCAACTTTTATATTCTGTTTTTGTGTATCTGCTGGGCAATGACAAAGAGGAACAGGCAAATCCGAAAATCTTTCCTTGTGTAACAGAAATAATTTCTCCTGAAGTGTATCACGAACTATCTTCCGACTTGCGACTATCAAATCAGTGGGTTTCCATAAATTCCAAAATCATTCATCGGAGTTTCTGAAATTATTTCACACATTGTCTTACACTGAATTCTATCTGGCTGCAGTCTGATCAATTTTTTAAATTCTTTCAGTGGTTCATCAATAGCTCTATGATGATCAGTTATCTACTCATAATAATCTATGAATTTTTTCAGCCATTTGTGTGGAGATGATCCAACAAAAGGTGGTGGTTGACCATGATCACCACACAAGATAATTGCAGTATTTCTCGTTAACCAATCGAGAAATATTTTTAATGCCTCCAACAATACCGTACAGATCTCATCCCAAATAATAATCTTAGGAATATAACTCTCACCCATTCGCTCAGGAGTCCACCTATCTCCCATCCATTGAAAGAAACTGTGATATGTACACAAATTGACTCCACGTCCGTTCATTTCTCGTGCAAGTCTATGTGTGGGTGTCAAAACAATCATATAGGCGAATTTATTCAGTTGTCGAAATAATTCAATCACATGTGTCGTTTTACCAGAACCACCTCACCCGTTGAGATAAACAGTTTTATGATGGGTTACAGGATCAAACAGAAATGGAACCGATGATAATTCCGATAAACGATTATTTTTATAAAATATTTCCTCAGGTCTGTAATCGGCTAATACAGAATAATCAAGAATTTGTTCTCGTTTTATTCTCCACGATCCCCAATCAGCGTCATTGGAAATTTTTAACTGTTTCAGTGATTCTGTGTATTTTTTATTGATATAAAATGAATCTGTTGCGACTCTTAACCACGGTATCAGAAATCTGTTTATCATCGATAATAAATTTATCGAAACATATGCAAGCATCAAAGATCTTAAATGAGTGAACTGCAGTGATTCACCTTCAGTATAACTCACGATTGTACCTAATTTAGTTCCATCAGATAAATAAACATTTTCTCGGTTTATAAAAGTGCCTCTCTCTGTTGAATCAGCAGTTATAAAATCCAATTCCGCATCATCTATGATTAATCTACAACAATGTCGTTTGTGATCATACAATCCCCCTTGTGTAAATTTACTAATTATTTTTCTGTCGAGATCCTTTGCGAGTTTATTTTCATAATCATTTATATCAGGATTTTCATCATCAGAGTATTTCTTCTGCTGTGGTAACCAAACTTGTTTCTGCAGATGATATAATTGCTTCACTGAATGTGGATGACACCAAAATTCCCATATCAAGCATATATCTAACTAAAACTATTGGAACCCAACATTTTTCTGAAAAATGTCTCCCAAACCAAACATAAACAACCGGATGGAGATTCTGTGCTAACTCGAATAATTCAATACAGGCAAATCTGGTTAAGGCAAAATCAGGTAAAGGTCCATTTATCACAACTCTGGTCATCTTGTGTGTTGGATGTCCAAATCTTTTGAAATACTCAGAACATTCTTCGTATCCAAGAAAACTTCCGGGATAACATGCAACCATATCAACCGATTTAGCATCTTTATAATCGTATTTATTATTCCATAATCCACTGTGTCCTTATTCTATGCAGCTTAGCTGCACATCTTCAAGAAATTCCAATCGTGTTGGTTTCCATAAATTTTTCTTCTGAGCAGCATGTGCAGCAACTGACGGAACGGTAAAACAATTATTGAGTAATTGTTCGACAGTGATTTCATCACTGATGACATGGTCATTGTTTGTTTCAACGCAAAAAATTTCATTTCATCGTGGAGATATTCTGTACAATAAATATCTCCATTAGGCCGTATAAACTGATCATAGTGATTTTTATCACTGTTCACAGATTCTGAACTCTGAAACAACCACATGGATACAGGGTCATTCTTACTGATATTTCTGATAAAATCAAACATATCGCCGCAATATAATTTAACAATTTGATTTTGTGGAAATATTGTTATATCCAAAGTCCACGCATGTGCATTATGATCAATAATTTCTGTCGAAGTTCCATTTCTTTTATGTTTCAATTCATATAAAATCTCTCCAGTTAATGTCTTCACTCTTATTGGAAATCTTAATTTTTTTTTCCAGTTCAGCAACATCTTTGATAGACACTCCAGTATATTTAACTGTTTCTGCCCACTCATTTAATTTTTTACGCCTTAGATCCGTTAAACCGTTTCCTCGTTTTGCATTTGTGAAATGTTCTGTATCTCTCTCAGTAACACAATTCAGGCAAGAAGTTTTCTTTGGTAGAAGTTTATCGACGTTAGGTTTATCATTCAGTGGATATATATCGTGTAAACAACTGCCATTACAGGATACGCTCATTCATAATAAGGTCTATCAATTCCAGTCAGTATTCCAGGTTTTGAATTTTTATTTATCATTACAATACCTCCACTATGACCCTGATGAGACACGCGAACAGGATCACGTTCATCATGAATAATCCATGTATCGTCGTCTGTTGTTACGATAAATTTTATTTGAAAACTATATTTTCGTGTAGCGTCATGATAATCAGTAATTGTCGCTGCTCGCTTGTCATTCATTGTAGCATCAACAATACCATCAGTAATGCCACCTATGTCGCATACAATTCTGAAGGTTGACCATAATGAGCTGCACCATCATCGCGAAATTCTCTCTTGGCTTCACTGATACAATTGATTAAAGTTTTATTTGTTAAATCAACCAAAGCTCACCTTGGTAATTGAGGAGTTATTCTGTCGAGATTGAATCTGGCTTTAGAGGGCTTTATCGCAGATAATCTCATAAATTCCTCCATATTATAATTAAGCCAAATATATATCTAAGTTGAAGATTAATTATATATATAATCATTGAAGCAAATAATAAATGCAAGTGGCTCATGATCGGTTTTTCACTTCCTTGTAACAAAACTTGCGTAAATGAATTCTGTAGTTGCCACATGCAAAGTGTTTGTAGAGGGAGTCTAGGACCAAAACCGTGCTTGAAATTTGTTGGGGTCAGAGGAGAAACGCAGTTGTGTGTGCAATGTGGTGGTAAAAAATACAGAGAGCTGAACCGATATTATGATAAAAAAAATAATACCAACGGAGTCGAATCTCCTATAAAAAGCACTGAAGACTATCTTGCCAGATTTTGACCTCAACAATAAAATAATAATTTAGACAAATAATATTATTACATAAATGGAGCAAAATGGAGTTGTGAAGCATCCCATCATTAAAAATTATGGGGCATCTTGTGATGGTGTAATCAAGAACTGTCGATTAAAAAACCAGTCGGTGCTGTTGATAATGGTTATCTCACATTTGCTGTTGGAAAAGAAAGATATTTATCTCATAGATTCATCTACGAATGTTTTCATGGATTGATCAAAGACGGATTTGTGATCGATCACATCAATTGCAGAAAACTTGATAATTCTTTATGTAACTTACAAGCTATTACACAGAGTCAGAATTCTGCACAAGGGAATACAGGGAAATATACCCAATTTCCAAAAGTTAAATCTGTGAACATGGAGACTGGCGAAGAAATAATATTTCAATCAATGAATGCAGCTGGAAAATATTTTGATATTAACACGCATTCAGTACAAGATGTCACAGATAATATAGCCAAATCAGCATATTCTAAAAAATTTAACCAAAAAATAACATTTTGCTATGTACCTATTGTGTTAGATGACAAAGGAAGATAACTCTGTCAAGCAACGATTTATCCGCTAGAATAATTAAGTAGTTGCCCCGCTTGCAAGTGCGTAATATTACTGTTGCTCAACTGCACAAATTCCAGGTAATTTAATTTTAGCTCTTACAGGTAGACAGGTTTAACATAATTGTACAGGTAAAACTGCTACAGCACAATACATGTACTTTAACCTCCCCGATGACATACTGCAGAAATGTATGTGCGATGATGAAATACAGGTATTTTACAAAGTATATTTTATAAAATGTTTTAGAAATTGAAATAAATCTACACTACAGTTAATGCAATTATACAACAATTATGATTTATACAGTATATACTGATCACTTGTAGGAACCCTCCACAAGTGTGTATTTTGCCACAACCGTTAGATAACTTCAGTATAGCTATTGTGTATATGCCAGTCGGTTCTGTTTCTAATAGAGTCACAAGCCGCTTGCGTGTGTACAGGTCTACATGTACTTTTAACTCTCGGATGACATATTGCAGAAATGTATATGCGATTATCAAATACAGGTATTTTATACAGTATATTTTATAAAATGTCTTAGAAACTGAAATAAATCCACGCTGCACACAGTTTAGATTTATTCAGTGTACTGATTGCGTAACTTCATAATAATTTCTGAAACATGTTTGTAAGAATGGCTCCATGATGCAGTGTTAGAACGTTGGATTCTCATACTGAGGCCTGGGGTTCTATTCCCATGACAATCGTCGACGGTGGCGGTACGATGCCAATTTTTCTTAATATAGTGGGGGTCCCACCCCAAGGGATTTCATGTACACCTCTCACCATGTCGAACAACGTGGTGGGTGTATTTTTCACTCACCGTGGGGTTTGATTTGGGGGGGTGTACATGAAACACATGAAACTGGGACCTCCAAAAATAAACAGTAGCTTGATTGAGCTCTAAATCTCACTGAAGGGTACCCCACACAAGGACATTCAGAAAGAATGTCGCCAGGACAAAAATCTTAAGGGGTGCCCCCCCCCCCAATACAAGCCATAAGAAAGGCATCAATGAAAGGACCCTTCCACAGCAAATACTGGCGATGAAGGGACCTCGTGGAATGATGACCTCTCATCATTGCTGCTGTTTATTTTTGTTTAGAAATATTTTTTTATATACTGATTATGATTCAGATTTATTTTTTATTTTATTTTTTATTATGAGTCAGATTCATTTTATTTTCTATTCTGATTCATATTTATTTTTAATTTTTATTCTGATTCAGATTCAGATTTATTTAGAATTGTAATCAGATTCAGAATTTATTATTATTTTTATTCTTATTCAGATTCAGATTTATTTTTATTCTGACTGATTCAGATTTATTTTTTATTTTTTATTATAATTCAGATTCAGATTTATTCAGAAATATAATCAGATTCATTTTATTTTTATTCTGACTGATTCAGATTTATTATTTAGATTTATTATTCAGATTTATTCACAAATATAATCAGATTCAGATTCAGATTTATTTTTTATTTTTTATTTTTATTCTGATTCAGATTCAGATTTGTTTTTTATTTTAAACAAATATTTATTATATAATTTATTCCAAAAATATTCATGCAATTATTTCTGAGATTAAAAATTAAATGATGAGGATATAGAATTATCAGAACAACTGGACCCTGAGAAAAACATAGATGATTTTGAGGTGCTTCAGGAACGGAAATATGATGGGAGATATACACTAGCAACCGAGTATAGATTCATTAAGTTACTTCAACAAGCCATGAAATATTCTCTACTTTATGTCGATGATGAGGATATTCAAAAATTTGCTTCACTCGCAAACGCGATTGAAAAAGTTAATCAGTGTTATCACGCGAATACAAAACAAAAAAGATTGAGTTCACGTGTGCAACAGCTAAAATTTTTTATGTCTGATCATGATCGTGATTGTAAAGTCACTGATGCACTGACGAAAGTCAATAAGGATTATAAAAGTGACTCATTCAGATTATAATATATATTTTTATTCTGATACAGATTCATATTATAATATTTAATTTTATTCTGATACAGATTCAGATTCAGATTCTGATGATAATATTTATTCAGATTATATTTATTCTGATTCAGAAATATTTTTATTTTAGGTTTTATTCTGATAATAATATTTATTTGGATTCAGATTTATTCAGATTCAGATTATAATATTTATTCTGATAATAATATTTATTTGGATTCAGATTTATTCAGATTCAGATTATAATATTTATTCTGATAATAATATTTATTTGGATTCAGATTTATTCAGATTCAGATTATAATATTTATTCTGATAATAATATTTATTTGGATTCAGATTTATTCAGATTCAGATTATAATATTTATTCTGATAATAATATTTATTCAGATTCAGATTATAATATTTATTCTGATAATATTTATTTGGATTCAGATTTATTCAGATTCAGAAATATTTTTATTATAGGTTTTATTCTGATAATAACATTTATTCAGATTCAGATTATAATAGTATTCAGATTCAGATTTATTCTGATTCAGATTTAGTTTTTTCTTTTTTTTCCTTTAATTAAGAATTTTTTACTGTATTGATTACATCATTGATAATCTTACTACGAAGTTTGTTTAGACAATAATAACACACCATCAATTGTTGTGCATGGGTTAGTTTTTCTTTCTTGTCAATTATTCCATCCATTATATATATTCATGTAATTTAATTTGAGAAGACATCAGTCACGAACGCAAAGATCAATGATCTCACATACAAACTTATTGCCAGAACTTCATTTCTTAAATCAAGTGAGTATCCGGCCTGATCAGTAAGTCTAAAATGTATCCATGACAACAGCGGATTATGACATCGCAGATAAACCAGATTAACAGGCACTGACACCATTAAAAACCCAGGCAGTACTTAGGGGGTAAATGAATATAAGATATATCCCTGTTGTGCTTGTATGGATTTTTCAGTATCTACTTGATAACTTCCATCAATAGCATCACACACCAAATTAACTGCGATCGTTGATGTGATGTTTACAACACCTGGTGATACATGACAACCTCCACACTATGGATCATTGTTATGTTTGAGAATAATCGCCGGTGGAGATATTTTTCTTCATGATTCAGTGACTTTGAGGAAATTTTCGTTGATGATATCATTGGCTGATTTTCTCAGTCCGTCAGTGTTAAATCCAGCTATTACAAATTTTGGTACATCTGCCTCGGTTATTTTATAATGTTTAGCAAATAATTGTCTAGCGGTATTATTTTTATCTGTGTGTGTCTTTTCAGTAACCACCGATGCAATAATTATCCGATTGATAAACTCAAGGTCTGATGCAACTTGATTTAGATGCTGTATTGTTTTAATGATCTGATTTTTTAGATCATCTTTGGGAAACTCTTGTATGTAATCTTGAAATAACCGTCGTAGTGTCATTGACGCAGTTTGATGTTCATCTTAAACAAAATCCCCAAATGAATTAATAAACTGTACATCTATAAATGCATTATTGGTTTTGCGATCAATATCATATACTATTTTTATTATTATAGGAAATTTTTCACCATCAAAATGAACATAATAAAATTCTGGGGGACCTGTTACTTCCCCTGTATACATCCATCTCCATGGGTAAGTTTTTCAATACAGTCCTACCCGTTTATGTCGACATCATCGGGCCCGAGGAAATATTGTCGACATAGGCGGATGTCGAGATAAGTGTTTGGGGGGGGGGTACTGAAAAAAAGATACAAGTTAAATTCGTCAGTAAGGGGTGACCTGTCGTCAGTGAGTAGCATCACAGGAGTCTGCAGTTTTATCATTAAAGCACGACGAAATTTCTGACAACATGAAATCACCTTAACGGTATTATAAATTATTGTTAATTGTTTATAATACCGTTAAGGTGATTTCATGTTGTCAGAAATTTCGTCGTGCTTTATTGACAAAACTGCAGACTCCTGTGGTAGCATTTACACTTTGAGAAACCAAACAATGCAAATTTTGATTACATGAAGACAAAACCAGTGTCAAATACACTTGTATATTGACAAATCACATTTTGGTTACCTTTGTGTAATAAAATCCACAATAAAATATTGCATCAGTCACATCCTGATATGAAAAACATTCACTACGATTATGCAATGTTGGCATAAGCACATGGTTGCATAGTTGTTATTTACACGCTTGGAGTACATGCACTTAAATTGGCCTAGATTTTGGTCAGTCAATTCCCATCTTACTGAGGCTACCAAGGGATGGGGCTATTCACAGGGAAATGAAAACCTGTCAACAAGTTGGTTTAAACAGTACGTGTATTTAGTTACAGAAGTCATCGTGAAAAGTACATAAAAGCGAACAAGAGATATGCGGCTGATATGATTAACGAAGGCATAATATTGTATACATTGACACATGCTAATGAGGTATTAAAAGAAAATGATTCTTATAATACAATATTGTAACAATGTCTGCTCAATACATTTAAAATTTTTCACAGACATCTTTGTGAGATGTCCCACCCTCAACTTCCTTAACAGCCAGATATTTAGTTTCCAGAGACTGTAAATTTAATCTGCATTTACACTGCCGTTGGTAGCCATCGTAAATATAAATAAAGTTAAAAAGGAAACTTTCACAGTGCAATAAACTTGTTTTAATCACCGATCACTTTGGAAAATGCAAGAATCAGATCAGATTTCATTGCTTTTATTTAAGTCGCTGCGAGAGGCCAACTTTACAGAACCAAACAAAAGCCTGTTTGTTTTTTTTTTTATCCGACCGCGACATTAAAGCCTGCCGGCAAGATCAACTAATTGTTGAGTAAAGTACAGGTCGGAACTGGCCGCTTGCCGACATAAATGATTAGGCGAGAAAATTAAAGCCTGGCGGCAAGATCAACTAATTGTTGAACAAAGTTTGGGTCGGAATTGGCAGCTTGTCGACATAAATGATTAGAAAACAAAGGCTTTGTTCAAGCTGGGACCAAGGGCTTCTGTCGACATGTACGTTTATTTTTTTATCTCGACGTCGACATAAGCATGACAATTTTGGTAGTAATAGTAGACCAAGGGACCAGGACTTTGCTTTTTTGTCGAAATAGGCGGCTTGTCGACATAAGTGATGTCGACATAAGTGGGTAGGACTGTATTCTGGAAATTTAAAAAATATTCTTTTATCTGTGACAAAGTCAGCTCGTTAAGGTTCTGGAGGTCCCTCATAAACAGGTGCTACCTCTGGCCATCCTAATACAGTTCTGATCGATGATTGATATATATCTGTGGCATAGTCAGGTGTTGATATTTCTTTCGCAGCTGATAATGTTGGCTCATGAACCGTAATAGCAATTTCAGATTCATTTCCTGTGATAGATTTAATTCTACGTTGGAATTCATTGTTGATTTGTTCGATTTGATAACTGCGCTTAGGAATACCAATAACTTGCCAATTGGGAGTTCCATCAGATTTATTTTTATAAGGAAACACTAATGCGTTATTTGCAGGAAAACTGCCAAATGACTTTGATCTAATATTTGGCCAACTGGGATATGCTCACATTTGTGCTAATGCTATTTCTTGGCTGGAATTGCCGTTGGAAAGATAAAGTCGAATTCAGGATTAGTTGAGCTCTTAGATATCATCGTAGTTGTTGGTGGTGTTGTATTAGCGACAATTTGTTGGAGGAGTTCTTGCGATGTCATCATTGATGATATTATTATTATTTACTTCCTGATTTTAAATCAGGATTTAAATTAAGTTGACTCTGTCTTTGACGGAGGTGGCGGGTTTTGATTTCAGTTACCACACCTCTGGCATTGTGGTAGACCTTAATCATTTCCACAAATTCCTGATCTGATATTGCTCCATCATTGAGACCTGATGATATCAGCAATGATAATTTGGTGTGTGCGTGTGTTGCCACTGATAGCAATATTTGATATTCGTGTAATTTATCAGCCGCACACGTAGATATCTTTTTTGCAATTATATTAAGAATACCAGCAACACCGGTTATAGCTGCAACACCAATTCCTATTACTGGTACTATTATGTATGTGGCTGATAATGATCCAATTATAGTTGCTGTTCAAGCGACTACATGGCAGTTGCAGAATAAACAATTATATCAGTAACAACGATATGTCTACAGTATTTTTTTATTTTTACTGTGTACTCGTCAGTGATGTTTTTCAGTTGAGTCTGTAACAAACACACTTGCTCATATCTGTATTTGTTTACAATATTCAGATCTGACGTTTGTGGAATCATATACTCTAAAGTATTAAGTAATCAGTTGAGGTGTTTCAGCGACAAATTCCAGACACCACCAGTAAGACCTGCAGTTAATTTTTTATCAGATGGTTCCAGTATAAACATTTCTTCGACTGCTTGGTTTAACGCAATAGACACGGTTCCAGAAAAATTATTGGTTGAATGACGCCATGGAAATGTAAATATCCTAAATTTGGCAACACTTAACACAGACAGCCTATACACACCAGTGACTTCCGCAGTATGTTTGATAGTGTTATTTCGTTGTGACCATGTTGATGATCCTGATGATACTGTGTATACGATATTGTTAAACTGTTTTTGAGGAATTTTAATCAGATTAGGTTTTTGAACAATATCAGGAATTCCACTGACAATATCTTCTAGTTTTGTGTTAATTTCAGAGAGTTTTGTGTCAACAACCATTGGACTTCCAAAGAAATCATCTGCGATTTTATTAAGTTTTTGAAAATTTCTACGAGTATTTAAAAAACATATTTACGTGAACGTCATATTCGGCTCATAGTGTATTTAATTTGTCATCAATTGTAGTATCTTTATCATCCACATATTTCTTTGTTGCGGCATCTTCATCACTTGTTGGTTATCTTAAAACAATGATTTTTATTTCCATTCATGTGAGTTCACCTGTCATGGTATCACCGGTGGATCGTAAACAATAAGCAACACTTTTTGTAATTTCATTTCTGATAGTTGTGATTGATACATTTGGGTCTCTGATTCTACCGCCATGTAAATACTGGAATATTATCCAAGGTAGCACCAAGAACTCTACGAATTATGTCGATCCACTTAATATTACTCGTCTTTAAAACACCGTATTTAACCTGAAAAACGACAACTTCATCTCTGTCAATGCCTGATAAATTGATAATCTCGGCAAGTTCATCTTTTGTAGCGTATTTCAAGAAATCGATATCTTCTTTCTTGTCTTTGATAGAGGATCTTCCATAAATATCAACCATTATACAATTAGTGATTATTTAAAACACAACTCATGTACACATTTACAGCTTTATGAGGTGCATCGGAAGATTCTGAAATAGCATCGAGTACAGCGAGTACTTCAAGGCCACATATTGGTGATCAGTTACTGTCTGTGTTGGTAATGTTGAATACCAGACTGGAATATTTTGAAGTCCGTTGACATATATTAAAAATTCCTTTGGTGGTGCCAACCCATACGAACCAAAATAAATAATTCCACGCAGATCAATCACGTACGCAACCCAATGAGTACCTGGACCAGACCTTCTATCAAGATTGATGATACTGGTCTCAACACGATTTGGTTGTTTTGGTAATTGATCACGCATAAAAACACCTGAAGTTTTTTATATTTAATCGCGCAGCAGCATCAAAGTAAATCAAAATTGGACATAGGAAGGAGACGCTTTGCATCTAACGAAGTGTCCCGGGAAGTCTTAGACCTTTTCCATACCATGAACGAGGGGTTCCTGGCAGTCTTAGACCTTTCCCTTTTTTCTTTGAAGTTTTTATTCCTTTTCCTGTTGCTTTCCTTAATGCCATTCCAGTGGCAGTTCCAACAGCACGAAGTGCAGCTGCTTTTGCAACATCCGGAGCTGCACAGCAATGATTCCTGGTATAGCTGCAAGAAGTGGAAATGTACCACCCATCTTGACGATGTCACTAATGGCACCCGCAGACAGATCAAGTCATACGCCGGTCTTTGATCGTTTGGCATCATTGAAATGCCTGAGTTGACGTTCTGTCAGTGATAGTTTATTTGGACCACTGCGAGCTGTGCTGATTTCAGTAATATTTTTGTTCCATAATTCTTTTCTGATACTGATTGTAGCTTTTTAATCTGACCAGGAGTCAGAGTAACATTAACGTGATGATATGACATTATAATATCATGATCAATTTAATTACATGTTTTCTACTGGGGTATCAATGACTCTCATTCATCCACCAACACGTTCAAGCAACATTGTTTTATCTGAGAGTATAACAGCGATTACTCTGTAATTAGCAACAGCCACTCCTCTTGCTACACGAGCTCGAAAGTGTATATCAACTACTGATTGTCTGAACAAATCCAAGTGTTCCAGTGAGAAATAATAGATTGGATACAGTGTTGTAAAATCCCACTGAGATATTTGCAAACCAGTATCAACATTTTGATCACGTCTCATGAATGTCATCAAACAATGATATGCACGTGCAACATGATTATTTTCAAAATCCAGTAATATATCCTCAACTGGTTCTTGATGTCCATTTATCCTCAGTGAAACTTCAGTAATACCAAGTTTGTCAAATATCATTGTACTTCATACTTGTGAGTTTACTCGTGCAGCATCTTGGAAAGCAATAAATATATGTCGTGGTGCTGAGACACCTTGTTGTGATGCTATCTGCAATGTGAATAAAGTATTAATGTTACTTTGAACACTATCTGTGGTCATTGTCAACCATGACAATGTTGATTTACCACCTTGACTCATGAAAGAAAGCAAACCTTCTTCAGGTATTGTTGGAGTCATTGTTGGCATCCACGAAGAAAGTTTTGTCAGTATTACTTTTCCATGAAGTGCTGCAGTTGCAGCAGGATCAACTCCTTCAGTGTGCCATATTGCATCATTGTCAGTAGGTTTTTTCACAAGGACAGTTGTGTGTTTTGCCCCGAAAATAACCTTTCTAACATTTCTACAAAATCCAAAGATATGTGACAGTGGAATTGCACATGAAAATACTTCATCGTTGTTCAACATTGATCGACATGTTGCAAATCCCAAGTTGAAATTTTCATTCATTGATATTACTGCATTAACAGGTCCATCCCCTGCAGCGTTTCTTACATTACTGATATTTACGTTTCTGTTTTCTGGATGTTCAGTGGTATCCTTTGCAAAAATCATTGAGGGACCAGTTGATCTCGAATAATCATCGCTGTATCTTGCAAGGCCAAGTATCATTGTGGCAGTGTCGATGTCATTATGACAAACCTCAATTTCCCAACCATCAGTCATGTATGCAGCACTTTTAAATAATGCCATGATGCCATTATTAACAAAAACAACTCAATCACTGATTCCATAATCTGTATTATCTAATTTCAAAAGTCTACCTTCGATCTCAATAAATGCCTCAGCGGGCAGGAAATACCTGCTTGTATCCTGAACTTGTAATTTGATTCTTCCACGTTCGTCAGGTACATGTGCGTCATAAGAATAATACAGATAATCACGTACAGATTCGTCTTTGAAAACTGGTGTGTCTATGTCAAATGCAGGATCAGATATGCGTTTGAACATCTTTATTATATTCGTTATCATCTAACACGAAGACCACTTCCTGCTATCAGAGTAGCAGCTATATTTTTTTCTCTTTCTTTTCCTGATAGGGGTACACCAGCCACTGCTAGTTCTTGATTCGCAGCCTGATTTATTATTTTACTAACATTTGCAGGCATAGCCAACTCCGCTAGCTTTTTATTCGCAGCCTGATTTATTATCTTACTAACATTTGCAGGCATAACTTCAGTGCTGGGTAATTTTGCTGGCTGAGGTTTTTGTCGTACTAATTGTGTTAGTCTATCCTTGATTGATGAGAATGCTTTACCGGCAACATCATCAACAGTACCAATAACTTTATCATGAACAACATCAATAGCTTTCATCCCCAGTTGCTTTGCAAATGGTATTGCTTTTAGGGTTATCCTTCTAAATAGACCCTCAACAACATCACCGAATCCATCCCCGTAGTATGCTTTATATGTAGGTAATCGCGAATTTACTACCCTGACCATGGTTGGTCCACAGTGAGCATTATATATGATCATCTTATTTTCTTGTCACTGAACTAATTGTATACCCTTAATCACTGTGGTAATCATTGGCGATTTCATTGATGAGGGCTTGATAAACATTAATATCCATGATACCACCTGTAAATAATCATTGACAAATAGCAGCTGCTTTATTAATTATTTCTGGGGAATTATTACCAGCTCGTTTTCCTCCAATGAGGATTTCTAATCATTCAACATTGGCAAGGACGTTATCGAGACATTGAGTAATAAGACCACTTCCTTGAGTGACCCAATCGCTCAGACCACTTCCAGTTGTTTCTCTCTTACTTGGTGAATGTGATTCACTCCTTCGTCTAATTTCTTCATATTCCAAATCTCTTTTTCTTTTTGTCTCCTTGCTTGTTCAGCCTCTTTAAGTTTAGACTTCATTCCTTCTTTTTGTTTTTTTGTTTGTTTTACTTGTTCAATATACTCGCTTACTGTATTGTTAAAAATTTCAAAATCATTAATAACTTCCTCAGATTTGATTTGTTGAGTATCAGTAGTGATGCGATATATATCCCTAATCCAATTGGCAGATCTCATATTTTTTATATGTTCGGGTTTTACATATTTTCTCTTTTACAATATCCATGCGCGGCAGTATGAAGTAATTGGTTTTGATCACTGATAGCGGCAATACCTTCAGGTGTGAATTTATCTAGGATGTTAATTCTGGGTCTTGGCAGAGGTCATGGCTGATCTTCAGGTGGTGGCTGAGGAGGTTGAAGACGCCCAGCAATATCAACAGGCAATGTTTCAAGAGCTTTTTGTGCTGTTTTAACAATTTTTTAACAATTTTCTTTGTTGGTTCAACAATTGGTTTAAATAACTGTTCTGCACCTTCTGCAAATTCCACCTGAGACTCCTGACGAGCTTGTAGTTGCTGCTTGACAGAATCACGGACGGGGAGATATTTCTTAATTGCCTCTAGTCACTGTCAAGCTAGTTTAGCTGTGTGAGATTCCATTATAATATCAATAATGATTTAATTAAGTACACCAACATAGCAGCAGGAGGGCAATGACATCGAATGAGTTAGCGGCTGCATAAACAAAACACACCATAAAAAACAAAAACACAAAATTAAAAAAATAAAGTAACAAAAAAAAGCTAACCCAAATAGGAAAGTTTCGGGTTGGTTAGAGATTCATTTTTGACGTTATTGACAGTTGTATTTTTTTCTCCGTAGGAAGTTTAGTTTTCAGCGTAATCTCTAATTGAAAAAGTTGTAGGATCCGCCCTCCCAGCTGCTACTTAAGCCCAACCATGGTTAATAGGAATATGTAATTCCATTAAAAAATAATTGGTCAAACAATTTTGGTCTACTACACCATTATATTTCACCCATGTGAGACATGTCACATTGTTATTGTATATCTCTGCATTTACCTGAGAGTACAATAAAGGTTAAACAAATGTTTTCCCTATTGGTCCTAAGCGCTCACCATTACAGATTACTGCCATCTCACTTATCTGCGTGGGTTCTAGTCTCAGATTCAGCCAATGTGGATATGTGAGAAAGCTCACCAGTAGCTTCTCATGGGTCAGTGGTTCTTTCTGGGGTTTTCCCAGGTTCTTCCTCCACCATTGATACTGGCTGCCATGTATAGCCTATCATGTGCTGAAAACTGGCATTAAACCTACAACAACAACAGCAGCAATCCTTATTAAAAAAGGGAGAGTTAGAAGATGGGAGCTTGCTCCTGATTAATTCTTTGTTTACCATTGTGCATACATGGGGGTGTATGTAGCACACAGTACAAAATGGTTATTATTGTTCTCTTTCAGATAGAATATTTTTTTCACAAGAGGAACAGTGTTGGGAAGTGGAAGTGTTGCCTCAGGAAGGACCCTTGGGACATTCACCCAGACGGACTCACATGCTCAAAGCATCCATATAAGAATTATTGTACTTTTTGCACTGTAAGAAGAATTGATTGTCAGCTTGGATGAGCACTCCAGGGTCTCAGGAGTTTATGGAACCATCTGATTCTATGGCATTTGAGGGCCCTTCTGATGGAGGTACTGAATGTTGAGGAGTCGGTCACATCCCCCCAGGGGTCCCAAATGGCCAAGTGGTCTAAAGTGCTCCCCGTTACGGGTCACTGCTATCTCACCTCTGTCTGTGTGGGTTCGAGTCTCAGGCTTGGCCATTGTGGGTAAGTGAGAAAGCTTGCTGGTAGCTTCTCGAGTCGGTGTTTCTTTCTGGGTTTTCCTGGATTCTTCCTCCACCATTAATACTGGCCACCATGTATAGCTTATCTTGTGCTGAAAAATGGCATTAAACCCTATAACAACAACAACCACCACATCCCCCTCCCCCCCCCAAAAAAAAGGGATGAGATAATGAACACTCTTCATGTTCAGGGTAGCATGTTGCCCCCTCCTGAGAGGAAGATGGTCATTAGTCACCTCTTGCTGCAAGTAATGTGTTGTGCACTCTCATTAGGGAGCTGGATCACCACAAAATTGTTCTGCTTCTTCCTATTAGGGAGGTGGAGCACCACACAAGCATGTTGCTCCCTCCAG
Source organism: Megalonaias nervosa (assembly GCA_016617855.1). Lineage (NCBI taxonomy): Eukaryota > Metazoa > Mollusca > Bivalvia > Unionida > Unionidae > Megalonaias > Megalonaias nervosa. Next base: position 66,215 of record JAECUM010003509.1, on the reverse strand, counting down.
GTAAAGAGGTGGACCAGTGCACAAGCATTTTGCTTCCTCCCAATGGGGAGGTGGTGCACAGCACATCTCATGTCCAGGGAAGCTTGTTTCCACCCACACAGTAGGTGGTGCACCACTCCCAATGTTTTAAAGGTACAGTAGCATGTTGCACCCCTCATATGGGAATGATTAGCACTGCACCTTCTAGGCCAATGAGTCAGTTCAGGATATATCATTCTCTGATTGTCACTCAGAGGCCATTAGTCCTCTCTGCCTCAGTTAGGGTTACTGGACCCTATCCACACAGTTAAGGTGAATATGCAGCTCACATCCTGCCATCATCACCTTACCAAGTCAAATTAAATCAGAAGGCTAGAGATTTCACATCATCCTGAGCAGAAAGACAATCCTGTCTTGCCACTCCAAACCACGTTGAATTATGGGACATTGCACAGAGTGCGCTGATGCCCTATCAGATGACCAACAAATCCCCGATTCAGAGTATACTAGTCAGTGATGATGTCCTCTTCGTCCTTGTTGCCTCCAGCAAGAGTTTAAGGTAGACATCTCCTCTCAGGCTCACACCTTCCTCACGGTTGGATGACATTTTATTCCCGAATCTTCCTTGTTAACCAAAATGGCAGAAAGTCTCACATTATAATCCATCTCTCCCCTTGAAACCTTTTTTATTCTTGAGGAACCTTTCTGGATGGAGACCATATCCTCAGTCTGGAATGCTTTTCATCAATCAGATTGGGCAGTCTGCATCAATATTCACGATGCCTATTTGCACATCCAGATATTTCCATAGCACCACAAATATCTATGGTTTGCTTAGACCAGGAAGTTATTTTAGTTCTGGGTTCTGCCATTTGGAATCTCTTCTGCAGCCTGCATCTGCATCATTCATGGCAGGAGAGCATCTACATCCAAAGTCTATGATGCCAGGTGGAGAATCCTCTGTAATTGGTGCATTTGGGTACATGTTGATCCTAGCTGTCCCTCTGTAAATTCTGTTGCTGATTTCCTTTTGTTCCTGTTTTGAGAACAAAAGATTTCATGCTGATCTTGTTAAGTATTTTAAGCCACTGTGACCTATCTCAGTCTCTCTTATGCCCATATGGAGTCTTTCTAGTATTTTATGGTCTTTGAACCATTGAGTGAGGCCTCCTTTCAGGAACTCATATTTAAACTGTGGTTTTACTCGCAATAGAATGTGCAAGAAGATGCAGCAAGATTCATGCCTTATCTGTAGATACAGCTTTTCTCCAGTTTAATGGGAATTACAAATCCTGCTTCCCTCCTTGTCAACCAGGAATTTTAGCCAAAAATCAGTTACCTTAGGTAGCTGCATCAGCAATTTCTATCTTAATGAAGCCCATGAGGTTTGAACTTTCACTGCCTCTTGGACCTATCTCAGTCACTCTTCCTTGGGGATGCCATGAAGGAAGAATTTGGCAATCCCATACTACCTTATCCCCCTTCTACCCCTGCTCATTAGTACTGTGGCCCATAGTTGTTGCCCAGCATGTTGCCCTAAGAGACACCAACAATATGTAAATTGAATCTTACCCTCTAATGGTGAGGACTTCAGTTTTTTACTGTTGTTTTAAAAACATCAATTTACCCACCTAACTGACAAATTCAGCTACAAAATAGCAATGGGTAACATATTGCTGCTATTAAATGAAGTTTTTTTGTGGGGGGTAAAACTAATTTTAATTATGCAGTATATACCTATCAGTGTTACCAAATGCCATCCATCCACCCCACTCTGTTGTCCTGGTGTACTGTAGTCTATGAAAAAGATGACTGTTTCTGCACAAGCGCAGCAGATTCATGAGTGCATTTATGTCTTATTGACAGTTCTTTACTCTGTGGAGGATGTATTCACATCAAAGATTTTCCGACACAAAAAGTAATAAGCTATGCAATAGCGATTGGTCAGTATTGCATGATTAAAGTTAGTTTTGCCCCCACAAGAAACTACATTAAACCAGAAGACTTCATATGATGTCTGGTTAGTTCTAAATGAAAATGGTGTTCATTATGGCCACCACGACAGTCATTTTGAAATCTTGTGATTGCTACTTGGAACAGAAAGTTACATCAGCATGGGGTTTTCACTGGAAGACTTCCTTTTGGTGTCTAGTTGGTCTTAAGTAAAAATTGTGCTGATCTGCTATCCATATGGCCACTGCAGTGGCTATCTTGAAATACTTCTAGATGGAAGGTCATATTGAATTGGGTTTTCTCAAGAAGACTTCCTACAATATCTAGTTATTACAAAATTAAACTGATTCCAATCTTATACACAGCATGGACACAATGGTAACCATAGTGAAATTTTGTTTTAATTGCCACTCTTCTAAATGGAAAGTCATATCTGCAAGGGGTTTGCTCCAGTATAATGATGGTATCTTGTTGGTCCTGGATGAAGATGGTGATGATCTGACCTTCAGGATGACCACTAGTACTTGTCTTGAAATCTTGTTATTGCTATTAGTTCAAAAAAGATGGTCATATTGACATGTAGGGTTGTCAACAAAAGACTTAATTGGATACCCACTTCCTTGATAACTCACACCTAGGTAACTCATGAACCCACTTATAATATGGGGTCAGCTGTGGATCCCATTTTTTTAAAACTAGAAAATGCCCCCAAATTGGCCCCTAATTTGTTAAATTTGAAGAAAATTATGAACAAAGTTGGTAATTGAAGCGTTGATATATTTCTTTTTACTGTCCATAATGGTGTTGAGTACCCTGAAATTTAAATCAACATCATGAATTCGCCACTTTTCATTTGTTTTTTGTATTATTTTATTAACTTTCTTTCCAAACTATTCTTAATAACTTTAAATAACAAATAATTAATGAAATTATTTCTTAAGAAAATGTCACTAATGCCTACTGATGGCAGTGCATTCGTAAATACCAATTAAATAAGTTTTGCAAAGTGAAATTCATGTTTTAGTTCTAGCTTTTAATTCAGTTTAAAGTGTATACATCATAAATGCAAAATACCATCTTGTATTCAAACATGAAAAATGTAAATCTATCACAGCATACATCTGCAAGGGTTTCTGTGAGAATCCAATTAAGTGCCGATTATATTTTGATCTCCAGCTTGTAGAAGTATTTGTTGCATTGTAAAGCAGGCCTGCTCAATATTATCATATTAATTACATCTTTTGTGTCATTGCAAATAAAGGGGGTGGAATGAAAGAATGTTAAAAGGCATGTTAAACCTTCCTGTGTAAGAGCTAGTGGTCATGTGTCAGGTTAACTCATTGATCAGTTGAATGCTGTTATAAATAAATACAGTTATGTAAGCAGTATAGTTATACTAGCTTATTCATTCACAAATGTGATCAGAGATAGCAAGGAAACCAAGCAAATTGAGTACTGTATTTACCATATATCTTTGGACACAATAAATAAATGGGGTTTTTTTTCCTGACCCAAAATTCATAATGAAACTTTTATTCACCTAACTGATATGAACAGAGACTTAAGAAACCAAATAAACTGTGTTAATTTTGCAGGCCCCCCCCCACAACATGTTACAATAAAATACATAAATAAAATGCTTATCTTATACATAAATGCCTACAATTGTTATAAGTTTTTTTGGTATTTTTATGTTCAAACTTTTTTAAATTCACTCATCCTAATTTTAAAAAAAAATTTGAAACTCTCATCAAAGGGCAGGCAAATAAACTAATTTGATAAGAAAATGAAAGAAACTTATCTTATACTGTTATCATTTATTCCTCTTTTTTGTTGTTCATGAGCAATTTATTAAAGACAAAATTATATCCATGTATATGTAGCATTCGAATCCATAGTGTGCATCGCTTATGTCGGGTAATATATGACGCATTGTTCATTAATGTGAATATAGAGAAATGAATCTTGTTTGGTTGCCCTCAAAAAATGGTTTGAGCATGTTATGAGACTGAACACTGGATCCAGCAAAATCAACAATGAGAGAGAGAGAGATTCCAACCTATTACAACTGCCATTCACGTACGAGATGGTGTAAGTTGTAAAATAACCAAGAGTGTGTTGTATCCAGGTTAACAATATGAAAATATCTCACAAATAAAAATCATTATTAGAAAATACATTCACCGTGAGTGCAAAGTTTTTTGCTAGCATGGGTTATGGAAGGTATTATTAAAGCAAGTTATTGCTGTGTTTACTATTTACTCTGCAAACATCAATTCCTGTATACTATATACCCTGCAGATATCAATGCCTGTATACTATTTACCTTGCATACAACAATGCCTGTAGACTGTTTACACTGCAGATAACAACACCTGTATACATTTTACCCTGTAGACAACAATGTGTGTATACTATTTACCCTGTAGACAACATCGGTATACATTTTACACTGTAGACAACAATGCCTGTATACTATTTACCTTGCAGACAACAATGCCTATATACTTTTTACTCTGCAGACATCAATCCCTGTATACTCTTTACCCTGTAGACAACAATTCCTGCTATTTTGTATGGGTCCCTCGGTAACTCGCACCATAGCTTATAGTGCATGATATGTTTTTGAACCCTTTGGTGCACAAGTTATCAAGAAAGAGGTGTATCTAGTTGGTCCTAAATGAAAATGGTGCAGATCTGTATTTTATATGGCTGCCACAACAGTTAATTTGAAAATCTGATCAGACAAGATTGTCAGGGATGCTTTTAAAACATGGCAGTTAAAAAGAAGAAATGGTCTTATGTTAAATTCCTGGCAATTTTTTGAGGACAGTAGAGTGCCAGTCCCTTTGAGGTACCCTTGTTTATTGTGAATCTGCCAAGCTGGAAGTATGAGAGAGTGATCACTTTGGCTTTAGTGTGCATATCCATATGCCTGGATTAACCTCAATAAAAAGGTGTTTTACTTAGCTAAATAAACGTTGCGCTCAGCAGATAGGGTATCTCGTGCCTTTGGTTCAGAATTTTCAAAACAGATGTGTTGAGAGAGGTGGAAGATGTATGTAAAATATCTGAATAAGAAGATAACAGTATATACCTGAGTTATGAACTTAAAGTGGTTCAGCTGAACACAGTAGTTTGTTAAGTATATTGAATTTGCATTGTTTCTTGCATTTTTTTTTCATTTTATATTTTGGATGTTATTTTGAACTTGTCCAAATTTAAGTTCATTTTCTATGTGATCTCAGTCATTAACTTTTGGTTTTGTTAACAACATGTTTATCTCAGTCTGAGTCCAGAACATTAGAAATTCCCCTTGAATTGCATGGTCTGCATGTTGCTTACTACATTGTGTTATAATTTTAGTAAAAAACCTTCTAATTACAACTAAGATTTTATCTTGTAAATATTTGAAACCTACCAGAATGAAATTTTCCATTAGGTAATGGAATTCCTTTTAGAATATGCTAATTGTGACCTGAGGTAAAGTAGAGGACTATATAATGTTGTTTATCTAGAAACTATTCATTCTTGCTGTAAGAGCTGAGCAAAATCAATTGCATTATTGTTGTGTCCAGTATTTCATTTAGGCTAGAATTTATTTATTCAGATTACTTATTTCAAGTTATTCTTCTCAGGAAATGCAAAGTGCTCAAAAATAACATAAGAGAGACTTGGATTTATAGTGAGAAATATAAATAAGGATATATTCTTGGATAGTATTGTTGTGATTCAATAAAAGACTGTTGGCACATCACTATGACACAGGTCACAACAGGCACATCAACACTTCAGCATTGGATTTATTTTGGAATACAACTGAAGTTTATTCAAAACTTAGGACTTGTTTTAGAAATTCCTTGATTATTTGGGATTTAGTGCAATACCTTAAGTTCTTTTTATATTGTTCACTTTGTATTCTAGGGAAATAAATCATTTGTTTAATTTTACAAGACTTGTTGGATTTTGCTCTTTGCTATTACTTAGTTTACGACCATAGAGTTCTAATAACATACCCAAGTTATAAACTTTAAGTGGTTCAGCATAATTCAATATGAGTTTCAACAAATATTTTCATGTTGACGTTATTTCTGTGATTTCCTTTACAGTACGATTAGGGAAAAAACCAAAGGAGGTAGAATCAAAAAGTCAGGTGATAGATGGCATCAGCAGGCTCATATGTACCTCTAAAAGCCAAAACTATTCTTTGAAAGGTACGTACATGCATTGAATCATCCAGTTTCATTTACATAAAATATTTCATGGTTTTATGAGACAACTGGGGTTATAGTTATGTAACAGTTTCAGCACAATTCTTGAACTCAGACTCAATGCAGGAAAATGAAAATCATGCATAGAGTCGGTCGATGACAGAAAAATTGACCATATATGAGGAGATACAAAGAATAAGATGATGTAATTTCTTTGATTCCAGCCACACTTTGAGAAAAGTTATAGCAGGTAAACATGTTCTAGGTCTACTGGTCCACCACCCATTTGTTAGCATAAGTTTGTTATCACTGCTTTCCCTAAACTATTTGGAGGATTGCCATAAAACTTCACACACACACACATTTCATCCCTTAGTCTAGTTGGCCCAAATGAAAATGGTGCTTCTTTGACATCCCATAGGGCCACTGCAGCGACCAGCTTAAAATTTTCTTTATTGCTGCTCCTGTTTAATGGATTGTCATGTCAAAATGGGGTTTTAACTAAATGGCTAATTATAATGTCTTGTTGGTCCTTAATGAAAATGGTGCTGATTTGGCATCCAATATGGTCACCACAGTGGTCATCTTGAAACATTTGTTTTAGCTGCTTCCCTAATGACCAACATCGGCTTTTCATTAGAAGACTTATTATGATATTTAGTAGGTCCTAAATGAAATTGGTGCTAATCTGAAATCCAGTATGGACACAACACCAACCATCTTTAAAAGCTTGTTGCTGCTTTTTCTGAATGGTTTGTTTATCAACATGTTTTTTTTTTTACATAAAGACTTCTTATATGTCTAGTTGGTCCTAAATGAAAATGTATTGATCTGATGTCCAATATGTCCAAACAAACAGTTATCTTTAAAATCTTGTTATTGATGTTCATTTTGAATGAAAAACAATGTTGCGATGGGATTTTCACCAGAATACTTTTTATGATGTTCGGTTGATCATAAATTTAAAGGGTGCTGCTTGCACTTCCAATATGGCCACCACAGTGGAAATCTTCCAAGTCTTGTTATTGTTACTGATCCCAAAAGGTTGTCATATCAACATGAATCTTGTTTTCACTACTCCTAAATGAATGGTGATACCAGCATGGGGTTTTCACTGAAAAACTTTTTATGTTGTCTGGTTGGTGTTAAATAATATGGGGGCTGGCAAAGTAGTCTAAGGGACTCACCTTTACCTCATTTCTGTCCACACGATTTCAAGTCTTGGATCAACCAACATGGGTATGTGAGAAAAACTGCCAGTAGCTTCCTGTTGGTTGATAGTTCTTTCTGGATTCTTCCTCCATGAGATAGACTGGTCACTGTGTATAGCCTTTCATAATGGTCTTGAACCAAAAATCTAAATAATATCTTGTTGCTCCTTATGTGCCAGTCTGACATCCACAGCAGCTAATTTGAAAATCCTGTTATTGCTGAAGAATATTTGAGATGGCTTCAGCACTTGGCTGTTAAAAGGAAGAAATGGTCTTATCTTGAATTCCTGGACATTCTTTTTGGTCAGTAGAGCATCAGTCCATTTGAGGTACACTTGTTAAATTTAGCAGAAGTTCAGTTTTGTGACTAAGGACACAGAACTTCTGAAATTTTATTTACATAAATGCCAACATAGCTATACAGTATGTGCATTGCTAGTTTGTAAATTGGAGAAATTTTGTCCTGAATTTGCAAAATTCATTAAAGTTTAGTTCATGCAATGACACTAGCAGTTATTGTAAATTTTACATGAAATAATGTTAATTGGATGCTTGACACAAACTAGTAACAGTAGTTTCAGACTCTCAGCATATAATAATTTCTCATGATGTTCTTTTATTTACCTTGACCATATCCTTTTGGCTGGATGATATCTTTTTTGGAGATCCATCTGCCTGGAAGTCAATCTGGCATCAAATACGGTTAGAGTCACGTAACTTGATATATAAATGAGAAGTGCTAGAACCAGAAGTTCAGACTAAATCACTGTGATATTATTTATAAATAAGAACATTGTATATGTAGTCATCATCTGGCATTAGTCTTCATCTAACATTGGCAGTTGGATTACAGCATTGAGACAGTATTTATTACCAAAAGCTCAAAACAGATATTGCTTTTGTTGATTGCAGTGGTTGTGGATGGAGTGGAATGGACAGGGGTGAAGTTTTTCCAGCTGTCATCTCAGTGGCAGACTCACATGAAGCAGTTTCCAGTTGCAGTCTTTAGTCACCATGATCCAGTTTTCAGCATTACTTGACTTGAGTTAAAATAACAAAGAACACTGTGATTTTTTTTATTTTATTACACAGTTACCAGATATTTCCATTGTCAGTATTCCAGCTTAGAAGCTTAATACTGATGGGGGATTTAAAGTAAAACAATTCCCAAATTCGTTGTTTTGGGGTTTTTTTTACACCAGCACTTGTATTAGATTATTGCAGGAAAATGAAAGGAAATCAGTTATTGCAAATCTCTTACATTTGTAACTTTATATTAATTTTGTAAGGAATAGGCAGACTATAAGATTCTGGTGAAGATTTTGGGAAAACTGTGTGGATTTAAAATAATAGTAAGCTTGACAGATTGAGTACCAACTCAACAGATTGAGTACAAGCTCAACAGATTGTGTATAAATAGAATTCATCATTCAATTTACTGAAATATTTTTTTCATGTCTGTAGAGAATTAGACATGCTTTCTTGTATTTAGAATGGTACTTTCACTAAAAATCCATTGTTTCCTTATTATGGGTAAGTAAACAGCTTGTTTCTTAAACGAAACATTATATCTGGTCTTTCACCATAGAACATGAACCAAACCTATATTTTATTCAAGTAGCATTGCATTTTGGAATTGAAGCATTTGGATTATTTTTTTTTAACCTGTGGATTATTTTTTTTGTACCTGTTACTTTTCCTTGAGGGTTCTAAATCTCTGAAATCTGAATTTGTTTCATTTTATGAATTGTCTTGTGATAGCTTTTTAATTTTTGTTTAAATGTAAATGGGAGTTTTGTTACTTTTCCTTGTGTTATGGAGTTATTATGATTTTCATTTTTTCCCTTTAGGATTTTAACACGGGTGTTCATGGCAGATATTTTTCATAATGATTTTAGAATGTATTTTTGGCAAGTAGCTATGCAGAATCGGCAAAACTTTACACTATAAAGTCATATTTTAAATTTTCAAAAAATGTATCTTAGATACCAGTTGTTCCATAAAATGGAATCCTAAAGTGAATTATTTAAGAATCAAATGTAAGTAACATTCATATGAACTTGATTAATTTTTGCCACGTTTGCCATGGTGGAAGCTAATTATAGTGATTTTGGCATACAGGTCTGTTTGCTTGTACATACATGTATATCTCTTTATATCTGTACCCAAGATCAAGGTCAGTGATAATGATTTTTAGATTAACTACAATGTTAAAGTTAATTACTCTCAGGCAGGCATCTTGAAAAGGCAGTCTCTTTTTTTGGATGGCTTATAAATTGGCATGATGAAAATGGGGTGTCTTTTCTGGAATGGTTTAATAAATTATCCTTAACTTTACATCAGTTTCTTAGGAGAAAGTTCTTCTATGATTTTGTGGGTTTTCCTAAAATTTCTCCTTTGAATTCAGTGTCTGCAATGGTGGGGTCATCCTATTGTGAAAAATAAATAGATAAAATTGATTCCATGACCAATTTACTTATTTCAAGTATTTTGGGGCAAAATAAATGCCATACTGATTGTAAATTTGTAACCAATAATACATGTAAGATAAAATATATTTCTGTGGCCCAGAGTTACAGTATAATAGAAATTAATATTCCTGTTTGTAATGGTGCTAAGAAAGCTTGGCCCAAAAGATAGTAAATCTATTTCCAAGGGAGATAAATCTTACTAAAAATAAAGCTTATGAATTGCTCATCATGTCAGATTTGTATGTTTTGAATAGGTATATTTTCCCTAAAGTACTTGAGTTAAAATAATTGGCAGGGTTCAAATAACTGGAAGTCAGAAAATAAGGAATATATTATTAAAGTAATAATTATATTTTGGCCTTGACCTTTTAGCAATATTATTAACTGGCAAGTAATGATAGAAAAGGAATTGAATGTTCCTTTCTTGCATTAGTTCTTTTCTTGTCATTGTCAATATCATGAATGTATTCTTATCTGCATTATGTGAGAAAACAAGCTGCCCAATTCTGTCAATACATGGCAAATCTTCAGTTAGTCAAGGTTACAAGTGTACAGTTTCATGTAAATGAAATTTCTAGTCTTAACAGCATATTGTATTCTGTGTATCCATTTTTACTTCAATTGTTTCGTTTTTTTTTTTTATTTGAATAGACATCTAATCCAAACAAAGCACAGAATTAAACTTTTGTGTAGCAATGATGTATAGATGGCAGACATTAGCATCAGATTATCAGATAGTCTGTAAATAGACTACATATAAAGTGCTATTGAAAACTTGTGTAATATCTTCATACATGGAATAATTATTATTTTATAGTCTTCCATTATTTTGATTTGTATTCATGTGTTCATTAAGAGAGAGAATCAAAGTTTGCCTAATACGAGGCATGACCAACAATATAGTTGGGATAATAAGCCAAAGAGGATAACACCTGTAACAGTCAGAAAAGTGCCAAGAATTTCTGTCACAAAGCTAAAGATTGTCAGAGTTATTAAAAATTGTTTTTTTTTATGTTATGGCAAGTATCTACAGATGACAACAAAAATAAAACATTTTTACAGATAAGGTATTTGTAGCCCATAGTTTTAAATCTAAATGAAGAAAAATAGATCAGTTTCATGATGAGTTGTTGAAAATATGTTCCCTGATTTCAAAGTGTAAGAATTTTGAAATTGTTTTAAACATGAAGTAAGCTTTGATTCATGTAGGTCTACATAAATGAAGAACTTGTTTCAATGGCTGAGAAGTTTTAGTATACAGGGCTATGACAATAAAAAGGGATTTAAATAAGTCCATTCTGATTGGTAACTTTTGAAGGACAAAACAAATTGAAATGGAATTAGTAAAAGGCCTTACACCAAGAAGACTTGGGTCAACTTGATTTTCACCCTAACCCTACACAAGAAAATCTAGATCAGCTTGATTTTCTTCTAACAAAATTTAACAATGCTATGGCCTGGTTTGACTTAAAACTTTGCATCCAGCTTAAAATTTTTACTTGGAACTATTCAGAAGTCCACCATAGAATGAATAAATTTTATATGTGGCTTAAAATTAAGAAAACCCTCAAGATAACTTTTATAATATTCACCTTTCTTGAGTAAAAGCTAATAGATTTGTTTGACTTAAAACGTAGCCTCCACTTGAGAAAATTGAAAGAACTACATGTATTGAAATCAATTTGAGGCTTACAATAAAGAAGACCTAAGTCAAGTTTCATTTTCACCTTCTGGCAAAATTTTACTGAGTTATGGATCCTTATTTGACTTTGCCCTTCAATTTCGTCTCATAAATTTTTGAAGGACTTAATGGATTTAAACTAATTTAACATTCAGCTTTATATTAACAACACCCAGGTCAAGTTGTTTTTTTTCTCTTGACTCACCTGCATTAGCATGGTGATATATGGTAGCCCCATTCCCTTTGGTGGCAGCAACAACAGTGTTCAAGTTTTGCATTCAGGTTTTTGAATGTAATCTTCTACATCAGTTGCTGCATTCAAAGTAGAACTCTTTGATAACATCACTATAGATCAAAAGTTTATATCCAAGTCTAACCTGCTTTAGCATCATGGTGAACAATGTTCAAGTTTTATGTTCAGTCTTGTTAGAAGGAGTAAGCAAATTCTATCTTAGATAGAGATATTAAATTTGGTAAACTTATTAGCAGGATTAAGTTAAAACCACTTAAGGTGGACAAATGAAATTTATAATGCATTTTTAAGTTTTTCTAAATTGTTTGAACTTTTGAGACTTTGGAGATTGTCATTTGCAGTATTTATTAATTGTTGGTGACCCTGTTTATTTAATGTTCTATATTTCCTGTTGGTGTATGACATAGCTAGTCATCTACCTTTTCAAATATCATGATGTTTGATACATAAAGAAAGGTGCTGTTGACATATGCTAGACTATTTTTGCAAGATTGTCAAATATAGTAATTTAACCAAACAAGAATTCCAAACTGAGGCTTCATGTCAATTTGTACCATGGCTTTAGCTATCACTATTTGTTTTTGATACATACACATAACTTTGTCACTTGTGTTGTTCTAACCACATTTATGTTTCTCAGATGTACTTTTTTTTTCATCATCCTTTCTTGTAACCATTTCATATTTTGGTTAGAAAGTCAAATCAAAATAAACTTTTTTTTATTTCCTCAGGACTTTTTTCCGCTGTTCATATGTTTTGTCTTTCAGTATTTTCTCAAATACATTAGCATTTGCACAGAATTAGCTGTACATATTTCAGTGCTGTACTTGGTGGTGTTAAGTGATGCATATTACTTATCTCCCTTGTCCCTGGTAGTTATATATACCATCAAGATATGTTAAATTTCAAGGAAGCTATTTATATAATGTTTAAGTCGAAAATCTGTGCTTTATGTATCATTGATACTTCAGCTGCAGGTTAATTGTACACATATATTCTCAAGTCATATAACTGGTCAGATGACTGGGTTTCAGGTTAGCGATGAGTCATACAACTTGTCAGATGACTCTTGACTTCAGATTCATTTCCTTTGTTGAAAACTTTCTCAGAAAGTTAACATCTAGAGATTTTGTGAATTCAGGGCCAGTGTAAAGGGCAAGCTATTCAGTCATTACTTTGTCAAATGAGAATTTGGCAACACAAGTTGTCCAGCAGACCTGTGAAAAAGAAGATAAAGATAAATTATGGTTAAAGATACAGTAAAGTAACAAAGTAATTTACTTATGTTTTATTCCATAAATACTATAACACTTACATGTTGCTTAAGGTTTTGTAAAAGCCAATGCTTACTACATGGGTTGATATGATGTGGTCATTTGATGATGATGCCTCAATATGATGTTACTTTTTACTTGGGTCTGTTGTAGCACAGTGAACTTTCCAATTTTAATTGATTGAACAAGCTTTTTGTTTCAGAAAATTGTTGTGATCTCAAACATTATGTCATACTGAAAACATTAATTCATCAGTGTCTCCCGTTATATTGAATAATAGGAGTCTGTATTCATCAACCTGAATTTGATGAATTTTGATGTAACAAGATATCTCATGCACTTGGCATGAATCCAAATTTGATGTCTCATTTGCAGAAAAGACATTCAAGATAGAACCTGTCTCAAGATAACTTGGACCTATACTCTATTGTATCATTAGAATTTGCAAAGAAAAAATTCGGGGTGTCGAGCAGGCATTTGCAGCTTCCTCCAGCATGTGGGCTAGATAAGCGATTTTTAAAGCCCCACCCCATGATGTAAATAAGCAAATAAAACCTGATCGCAGGCCAGAGCTGGTCAGCTGGCCATAGTTTAAACATGTCTGGTTTAGAGGGTTAAAAAGGAGAAAAGGACAGTAAGAAAAAAATAAAGGAAGCCTTATGTCATAGGAGAGGCAATGAAACAGCTGGATGAAATTAAATCACTAGTAAGATCAAAAGCGCAAATTTAATTATCAAGACAATAATCCATTATTTAAAAGATGTAATATTACAAGATAAAAGTTTAAAAGCAGCATGGTGAAAATGACAGTTTTCTTACATTTTGACCTAAAGCAAGATCTTCGCCAAAATCTAAATATTTATTGTTCTAAACCCGTCTCTCTTTGTTTACATTTGTCTCTGTATGTTTTTCATCGTCACCTGAGGCAGACCTTGCTTAAGGTGGTAACATTAGATAAATTTGACATTTTCCAGATGTTCCATTTTTCAGCTTTTGTATCATTATATAATATTTGTGTTAATGGTTTGCATTCCCATTTTGTTTCTTTCAAACTTTTTGGGGATCCAATGCCTCTCAAATCTAAGTCATTACCTATGTTATTGTGCTTTAATTTTATGCAATGCAATCTTGTCCATCATTTATCCTTTGCCTGTCTGCCATTACCACAGGTTTGTTATCACTACTTCTCCTAATCTCTTTGGAGGATTGCCATGAAACCTTACACACATTCATCCCAAGTACTAGCTGATCCAAAATGAAATAAAATGCTGCTCAGACATCAGATATGGCCACCACAGCAATCTTTCTTTGTATCCTTATTCCTTTGGAACGAAAACTCATATGGAATGAAAATGGAACCGATGTTAGATACAGGATGGTTTTTGTCTAGATAATCTTGTTATTGCTACTCCTTCTGAACAGAACATCATGTCAACATGGAGTTTTCACTATAGAATTTTTTATGTCTAATTGGTCATAAATGAAATATGTCCACCACAGCAGCCATCTTGAAAATCGTGTTATTGCTACTTCTCAAAATGGGGTTTTCATTAAAAGCCTTACAATGTCTAGTTGATCCTAAATGAAAATGCTGCTGCTTGCACATCAGTATGACTCCACTTCTGCCATTTTGAAAACCTTGTAATCACTATTCTTCCTAAATGAATGGTTGAATCAACACAGGGTTGTTACTTATGATGTCTGTTTGGTCATTAATGAAAAATGTGACCTCTAATACAGCCACCACATTGACTAGCTAGAAAATTTTGTTTTCACTACTCCTGAATCAGCATGGGGCTTTTACTGAAAGCTTCCCATGATTGCTAGTTGGTGTAAATGAAAATAGTGCAAATCTGACCTCTAGTATGGCCACCACAGGGGCCATCTCGAAAACCCTGTTATTGCTACTTCTCCTTGATGGCTGGTCATGCTGGGATTGTTCTTTCACCAGAACACTTTTATGATATCTGGTTGGTCCTGAGTGGAGATGGTATGCATCTGATTTCCAATATGGTCACCTTAGCAACCATCTTGGAGGTCACGTTATTGTTACTCCTTTAAAACTTTAAGACACATTAACACCATAAGACTTCTTGTAATGTCTTGTTGGTCCTAAATTAAAATGGTGCTAATCTGACATCCATATCACAAATCCTCATGAATTTACAGTAATTTGCGCATGGAGTTTTTCATCATCAGAGTTCTTATGGTGTCTAGTTGGTCCTAAATGAAAATTATGCAAATCTTCCCTCAATATGGCCTCCATGGGGGCCATCTTAAAAATAATGTTGTCTCTACTCCACCCAAATGGCCTGCTCTTTCAACATGGGATTTTCACTAGTATACTTCTTACAATACCTAGTTGGTCCTAAATGTATGTTTAAATGGAACAGCCCTAAATGAAAATGGTTTCTCTTGTACATCTTTTATGGATGTCATAAAAATATTGCATTCATTGCTACCCCAGGAATGGAAGGTCATATTGACATAATGGATGGTCATACTGACATTGTGTTTTCACCAAAAGATTTCTAATGATGTCTGCTTGGATCTAAATGAAAATAGTGCCCATCTGACATCCAATATGTCCACCACAGCAGTTAATTTGAACATATTTTTGATGAAGAATATTAGGGATGGTTTCAACACTCAGCAGAAAGGAAGAAATAGTCTTATCTTGAAGCCCTGGAAATTCCTTTTACACATTAGAGTGTCCCTTCGAGGAATTCTTTTCATGGGAAAAAAAAAAATGCATTTTTAAAAATCTTTTTTATACAGTGAAAACTTCAGATACAACACTTGTAATACCATTGTTAAAAAATATTTTGCATTTGGACCATAAATGTGCACTGACTGTTGATCATAGCATTATATTTCAGCTGGATAAAACATCAAAATTGACCCTTGTTTTGACACAACAAATAAATCCAAAATATATAGAATTTGCACGTACACGTTTTGCTCTTTGTGCATGTACATTCATATGGTGTGCAATTGATAACATGATGATATTGATTGATCATGATTTTCTTGAAATGAGAAAAAAGCCTTACTTACGAGTACACTATTTGTAATTAGTTCTGATTTTTTTCAAATGATTGTGTTCTTTGTCATATTAACTGTTGCAGAATCTGATGAAAAGTTTGCATTTAAGGTTATCAGCATTGTGCTTTCTGCTTACTCTTATCTGATGATGTCCATTGCACTAAAATGCATTTGATTATGTCCACTGCACTAAACAAATCATCAGCTACACAGATTTTACTTAAAGACATATAGTTCATTGTTTGACGTGTCTGCTTTGACTTACTATTGCTAATTAGGTAATTATAATTCTCCTTGACCGTTGGATCAGGTGCATGTGTCAGCAGTTCTTTATTGCTTTACTGTATCACCAAGGCATGTCAGAGCAGACATCAGATTAGGTCAAGGAAGATTAACACCAGATAAATGAATTGGTAAGACGTCAGGATCGTGGTGTGACAATGTCAGTTGAACATAATGTTAAGTGAGGAAAGAAATATGTTCCAAAATTGTTTGCTATTAACATGCTCGGCAAAACAAAAGTTGGATAAAGTGGAGGTCACTGTGTATCATTTTTCATGAAAACTGTTTTTGTCATTTGTAACCATCATGAAATGTAAAATTATTGTATAAAGATGTTTCTGCATGTCTTGTATTCATTTCAGTTAATATAGGTAGTTTTTAAGAACTTTCTTTTAAAGGAAAAGTTCTTAAAAAGTATGTATTTTTCTCTGTTCTTCCTTATATATGTGTTCCCATATGTCTAGTTATAATATTGGAAAGTGTTTTTACATTGATGTAATGTATATATATTTTACCTTATGATGTATTACTATTATGATTTATTCACTTTGACAATTTAAGGAATTAGTGGTGCCAGTATTTGATGGAAGCCCTGTGCAACCTGATTTCCATTGGAAAATCTATAAATAAGGCAATAATTTGCAAAGTATATCATTCTAAATATAAAATTAAGCCAACTTCATGCAAGGAATACTTTTTGAGTTAACAGAACTCCTGGTACTGGTATGCTCAATATTTTAGTCTATTTCATGACATGGTAACATGGTGGGACCATTATTATGGAGAGCTAACTTGTGTAACTAATACAGTATTTGACAGGTGTTGCCGTTACCTTGTTGTTATTACAGTGCCCCCCCCCCCCTTTATAAGAACACCCCTTCTGTAGCTTGAATTGACCCTATACGAGGGTGGTCTTCCCAGAGTGGGATCACGCTGTTGTGAGTAATATTTTCATATAAAGTATGAAAGACGCAACTAATTTTTAAATATTTAATATTTTATTTTAAAAATAAAAGGCAAGTTATGTAATCAGTTTGAAAACTTTATCAGCGTTATTAAAAATAATTTTGAATAAGAAATGATTGCGATTGAAAACCATCTTGTCATTAAAATTGGGGCACAGACCTCTGGCAGTGGCAGTGTTTATTGATTCCATTTTTCCCACTGTTGTATAATGTGAAACTGATTATGTTTTAATGTTTCTGACATCGATATTTCTCGGCAGTGATCAAAGGACTCTCCCTTTTTTCATTTAGTTAAATTAAATTCACTTTTAAACAGAAAAATTCTGACAACACTTTGCCCTGTGTACAACTTACTCCTTTGGTAATTTGTAGTTATTATATAAAATGCTCTGTGTTTACAAAGGAAGTGAGCTTGTCACATGATCAACTTTTTTTGTAATATGTGAGAAAGAAGCTACAATGCATACCCTTTTTACGTTATGGCAACCAATATCTTGAGTGCAACAATACTACTGATCTAGTGGTTAGCATTATCAATGGTAATAATATTTAATAATTAATAAATTAACAAATCCTAGCATCAAAGAAACACACATCAGTTAGGATAATCATATTATTTACCTCCTTCTATGGACTAAAGTTATTGGCATGTTGGAACAATGTCATTGTGTTGAATTTAGAAATCAACAAATATTTGCTAGTTTTCTGGTGTAAAATCCCATCATGTGGCTGCTTATGAGGGGTACATTTGACAGTTTTGCTCTAATATGCCAACCACTGGTCTTGTTAGAAGGGTGGCGTCCGAAAGAGTTGCTCTTGAAAACACTTGTAGGTGACAAAGTATTCTGGTCACATAAAGCTGCTGGGGTGGGGGGGGGGCTCTAGAGGGGGACTACTGTACTGATGAAATGCCAAGCTCCACCTATCTACTACCAGTGGATATTTTATAGGTTGGAATCTAGGTCATTGTGAATCATTCATAGTCATACCTAGATTGCTGTCAGACAGTGTGGTTTACTAATTGGTAAACACTTAGGACATTTTCACTATCAATTGAAATTTACTGTATCATAGAGTGTTGACATCTTCAAAAGAAAAACTTGGAATCTATAGAGAAAATGTATATAGGTGATCTGTCAGTTGCTGAAGTTCATTGAATGGTCAGGCACTTGCTTCTTACAACAGCTATTCAATATAATATAACTTTGTCATTGAAGAAACAAAAATAGGCCAACAATTTGGAGTGCAGTCTTCCTGAATTAAAGGTGAACGAAACCTGTTAAGATTTGTAGTCTGTTGTTATGCATATTAACAAATGTTGGCAAATTTGTTCCAGAGTTTGTATGCATTTATCATTTAATGTTGCTTTTAAATGATGGCATTTATGTTACTGGACCTGACAGTTTTACATATAAATACAGTACATGGAATTAATTCGTAAAATCAGATTAATACATGTGCCTGTAAATATTATGTGGGTCCATTAACTTGTGCAAACAAATGTTATCTTCATATTTTTCCACCATGTTTAATGTATTTTGTTCAAGTTGCACAAGGAAGGATAGTGATTTTGCAAAGATGTGTAAATAGTTTCATAGTAACAGTTCATGCTCCGAAACTTTATTTTGTGCAATACAATATGATAATGATACAATTTTATAATTTAGCATTTGACATTTTTAAACAATACACTAAGTCAGTATTATGTTTGCTTATTGTACATTTGAAGTCGACAAGCATTTGACAATTAATTTGTTTTGCTCTTCAGGTAACATCTGACATGGACAAGATACAAGTTTTTATGTATAACACAGTAGTACAGTGTTCACTAATCAGTTCTACTATGCGTACAGTGATAACCAAAATAAATCTGTATTAGCTAAAATTTTTGAACATTTTGTTTTTAACAACACATTTTAAAGTCTTCACAACTGTGTTTTCTAATCATACAGTATGAAGGTAGCTGAGTTTAAAACATTTGTGTGTAGTCCAAGTCCGTTCAAACTCAGGACGTTTGTTTCTTTTTTATAATGTCACAAAAGACTAAATATGGTTTGGCTGTCACCATATCCATCAATATGGCAGTCATCTTTTTATTCCTTTTAGCTCACTTGTCCATAAGGCCACATGGTCCATCATCCATTGTTCATCAACTGTTCACAAAACTCTCATATTTGCAGTTTCCTTAAAACTACTTGACCAATTTGCACAAGATTTTACAGGGAGCATTATCATGGTGTTACAAATTTGTTCAGTGAAGTCTGTTATCCAATATGGCTACCATTACTAACAATAGGGGGGAAAAGAAAAAAAAATAAGTTCCTCTCAAAAACCGTTCAACATAATTTGACAGAAATCACCTTGATATAAAGGCTTTGTCAAGTTTGTACAAGAGATGTCAGTCTGCATTCAAATATGCCCATTATTACTAAAAATAAAAAACATTTCAATGACTTCTTTTTAAACTTCACTCAACAGGATTTGACCATATTTGGCAGAAAGTAAGAAGGCCTTTTAGCTTACTGAATTTTACCAGATTTGACAGAAAGTGTGAAGGCCATTCAACTTTGTAAGAATGATACCAAACCACCATGGCTTCCATTACTAAACACAAAATTTTTTAATAACTTCTCACAAACTGCTTAGCGGACATGGCTCATACAGCCCTTGAGATTGTTTTTTTGAGCAACTTTTCAAGGACTTCTTTAAGTTTTCAAGGAGAGTTTTACTTACAGATATTGAAGTTTCTCAAAGAGTTTTCAAAGCAGCCCCTCAAACCTCCAAGGATCAAAAGCATTCTAAGAAATTTAAACCGACAGCATCCTACTAACCCCGATTTCTTGGCCAGTTGCTTTCATATTTGGCAATGAGGCAAATATCACCCAGGTGAGCACCCTCAGGTCCACTTTGGCCTTTTGTTTTCATTAAAGTTTCTTTTTTAAATATTTTATTTTAGAACTAGCAAAACTTAAGTTTATACTTAATGGATCACACAGTACACCACTGAATCTTATCATCACTAAAATGATGCTATACATTAAAGATGAGTTAATACTCTTAGATTCTCAATTTGGTTGTAGCTGTAATGGCCAAGGAATTTAAGGCTGCTCAGTGGTCAAGATGGTCCAGCCTTTTCATCCAGTAATGTATTCTATAGCAGACTATATTTGTATCAATCAACCTGTAACAGGAAGCCCAAGAAAGCCTGAAATTGCTCATCTGGCTTACATAACAGTTGGCCATTGCACTATGCTGGTTTATGCAGTGTTATTTGAACATAATCCTGTGCAACTATCTCCCATATTTTTACCTTATAGATTTTACCTATTTTACTATGGTGTGAAACAGATTTAGATAAAGGATAATTAATGTGCAAAGTTCTGTTCACAATCAAATGCATCTAAGATTTAACATAAACCTATTTGCCAAGTTTTATCGAAATGAGATGAAAAATGTAGTCTATAAGGAAGTAACAAGCTAGGCAAATCACTTCATTAATGTGGGCAGATTTCCTTTGTTAAGGAACCTGCCTAAAACTGTAATGAAATATCTTTACCAAATATGAGACAAATCTAAACGCTTCGACCAAAGTTGCAAAAATTTTGGCCAGAAAGATGCAAGATTACCTCGGAAATATGTTGTGTTTATTCTTGTGACTCTCTGTTCTTAAACTAATTGACAGAAAAGAGCGGGGCCCCGAGTGGCCGAGTGGTCTAAAGCGCTCTCCGTTACGGATCACTGCCATCTCACCTCTGTCTGCGTGGGTTCGAGTCTAGGATTCGGCGAATGTGGATATGTGAGAAAGCTTGCCAGTAGCTTCTCGTGGGTCGGTGGTTCTTTCCGGGGATTTCCCGGTTTCTTCCTCCACCATTAATACTGGCCGCCATGTATAGCCTATCGTGTGCTGAAACATGGCGTAAAGCCCCACAACAACAACAACAACAACAACAACAGAAAAGAGCAATAATATTATTGAACACTACATAATTCCAGTGAATAGTTTAAATAAATCCTCTCAAATTAAAACTGAACAACTAGAAGACTGATTCCTAAGTTACAATATGAAGACCAGGTGATGATCAAAAGTTCATTTCTAGAATATTTTAAATTGTCAACAAGATCAGGTCAAGTGCTAAAGATTTAGTAAAGAAAATGTAAAACATCAGGTAGACCAGGTTTTTTTTCCAGGGGAATACCAGTGTCCTGAACTCGCATCCAAGTAAACATATTTACGTTCAAGTAATAATGATCTTAAATTATGATCTAAAATCATAGACAAGAATTAGCTATGTAATATATTGTTTACAAAAAAAAAAGACATTAGTCAGGTAAGTGCAACTCCAACCCCCAGTTAAAGACAAAGGTAAATCAGAATACAAATTAAATATACACAAGAATATAATCAAAAACAACCAACATCTTCATGGTAAGACAAATTAATAAGTTTGATCAAAATCTGAAAATAAATAGTTACTAGATTGTTGACAACTCTGTCAATCAGATACAACCCCATATTCCATGGATCAGATATGACTTGAATTGTTGAAGCTACTTTAACAATCCAAAAACACACCCTTGGATCAGAAATATGGTCTCCAAAATGATATCAGGCTCAGCCCATCAGATGCAAGGTCACCTCATTAATATGCATGGATTTCACTCATTACCTATGTAATCCAAGATCTTGATGGCATAGCTTATTTTGCAAGTTTGATCTAAACCAGACCAGAAATATGGCCTGTAGAGTGGTAACATGCTCTGCAAATCAGATACAAGATTTGCTTATTGGATGTGTCTGTCTTCATCATATACGGGCAGGTTAGATGCAACTCCTGTACATGTTCATTTACAACTAGGATTCTCATCTGCATCTTGTGGCAATATGGTGTAACAGGACAGTATCTGGTTTGCAACACAAACCTGAATAAAAAATCATGGCACTGATGCTGACACAGCTGTTGCTGCAAGAAAACCTATAAAGATCTCACCATCTGGTGATTCATGTCAAACAAACTTCACACTGACAGTTTCTGAACTAAAAAACTTAAGGAATTCTTTCCTAATGTATGCATTGCAACAGGTAATGATTAAAGTTTATCTGCTAATTAGGATCCAAGTCATCCTGAGCCATATGATGTAAGCATGATTTTGATAAAACTTGGTAAATACACTTGCATTACCAAGATAGCTGATGAGTATGATTACAAGTGAGATCAATGCATATTAATGAAGTGATCTTGCATTAAATTGACTGAGCTTATCAACACTCTAGAAACTACATTTATCAGAGTTTGATCCAACTTGTTAGTCTGATATTATCATGACGTTAGATGATTTTGATTATGAGCAGAATCAATGCTTATGTAGGAGGTAATCTTGAATCTAATACAGTTGAGTCACTCTGGATCTGAATTTCAATTAGATTTGCTTCTCCAGACCAAAATTATCTTGACAGCTTCCTTCGTTCAAAAACTTTAGAAGTTCATTCCAACTGTGTATGTTACAGCAAGTAAAACCTGTGACGGTCCATATGCAATAACCATGATCTTATCAATAACCATGGCATATGGGCATATGATCATAGTACTTTCTCAATAACCATGGCATGATATGATTGCATGATCATAATAACCATTACATGATATGATTATATGACCTCAATAACCATGGTATAATACAATTGCATGATCATAACTATGGCATATGATTACATGACCTCAATAACCATGGCATGATTCAATTGTATGATCATAATAACCATGGCATGATATTATTACATGACCTCAATAACCATGGCATGATTTGATTGCATGATCATAACCATGGCATGATCTGATTACATGACCTCAGTAACCATGGCATGATCTGATTACATGATTTTCTCAATATTCATGTTATGATTACGTGAGCTTTTTAATTTCTATGGCATGATATGATTACATGACCTCAGTAACCATGGCAATGATATGATTACAGGGGCCCAAAGTGGTCTAAAGCGCTATCCATTACGGATCACTGCCATCTCACCTCTGTCTGCGTGGGTTCGAGTCTCGGATTCGGCCAATGTGGGTATGTGAGAAAGCTTGCCAGTAGATTCTTGTGGGTCGGTGGTTCTTTCCGGGGTTTTCCCAGATTCTTCCTCCACCATTAATACTGGCCACCATGTATAGCCTATCGTGTGCTGAAAAATGGCATTAAACCCTACAACAACATCAACAACAACATATGATTACATGACCTCGGTAACCATTGCATGATATGATTACATGACCTCGTAACAATGACATGATACAACTTCATAACCCTCTCAATAACCAAAACATGATTACATGACTTTTCAATAATCTCCCTGCGGGTGCAGGGTTGTAAAATAAGCCTGATATATACTTGCTGCATGTTGTAAGAGGTGACTGAGTGAAAGCAAGCTGTTGGCTATGGGTTGTGACCAAGGTCGATGGAATAAAGGATCCTGGTTGTTAATGGGAGACCCAAGAGTGGCTCCCCGATGCAACACAACTTTTTGCCTCTACTTCTTACTAGATGGTTTGATGTGATGGGCATGGTTTCAGCATATCTGCTTGTCATACCAAGCCCTAGGAAGTCTTTTTAACTTGCTTTTCTGACATTCTCTTGACTTTCTAGAAGGCTTAGTGAGTCAGTCAGGAGGTGTCTTAGTATACCACCCATATATCTCTGATACTTGATTTGTGTGTCTTTGGTAGGTAAGTGAGGATAACGAGACCAAAAAATGCAGCTTAATGGAACAAAACTTTTGTCCAAGTCAGACGATGAACCATGCAGCATGGATTCTTTCCCATGCTTCATGGTCTTCTAGTCAAAAGAAGAGTCAAAACCACTTGCCACACCATTGCTATTTATAGTTCTAAAAGCTATACTTTGGCAAGTCAGCACACCTAAAAGCATAAACAATTTAAAATCGGGTAGTTTGCTTGTGGAGTGTGAACAAAGAGGACATGGAAATTATAAAGAAAATTAAGATGTTTTATGATATACCAGTAATTTTTTTTTTTTGCTCACTTGTCACTGAATTCATCCAAAGGTATGATTCTCAGTCGTGACTCGGCAGGAGTCATTGACATTGAAATCGATGAAGGCATCAAGAACCATAGTATTACTGTCATTCATCAACTCCGTATCATGGCAGAAATGTGCAGGACACCAACACCATCATATTTACCTTCAACGAGCAAACACTTGCAGGTCAAGGTTGAGATATACATACCAAATCGACTTCGATGTTTCAAATGTCAGAAGTAGTCACCACAAAGACATGCTTCACAAGCCCTGTATGTGGCCGACGCAGCAACTCTTCACAACAGGAACCCGAGTGTAAAGCCACCCTGCATTGTATAAACTGCAATAAAGAGCATCACACTAACTCGAAGGACTATGAAACTTGAAACAGGAGAAGGAAATACAAAGGGTGAAATACACCTCAAATATCCCCATTCCAGTGGCCAGAAAGATGGTAGAATCTAGAACCTCCCTACATGGCCCAACCTTTGCAACTACAGCAATGACCTGTCCCAAGATAACAATGGATGCACAGACCCAAAAGAGTCTACCTGATGCAACAACACCTTCAAATATTCCTCATTATAAGTCTCAGTAAAACACAATCTCCACACTGACATTCAATAATGCCCCAACACCAAAATCAACAAACAATAAGAAGAAAATGAACCCTAACAGGCAACACAAGGGTCTGATGACCCAAAAAAGCTGAATAATAGGTTTTGGCAACTTTGAGGACATGAATGAAGAAGAAACTGCTCTGTCCTCAAGATGGCTCCAGACCTATAAAAATATTAAACCCCATACTTCCTCTTGATAAATAATCAGATAGAAGTGTTCCCTCACAAAAGGTCCAACCTAATTATTACACCATCTCTACTTTTAATTCATGATGAAGAACAATGTCTTACAATGGAATTCTCAAGAACTTAAAAACTACGGTACAATGAAATTCTTCTGCTTTAAAGTGAATATGATCCTGCAGTGCTGTGTCTGCAGGAAACCTTTTTAATAGATACAAACTTAAAAATTACTCCTTGGGTAACACCTACCCTCAAAATGTTGACCCAGGAGGAACTCCATTGTTGTGAACAAGAAGGATCCTCATAATATCTTTAAACACAAATTTGCTGTAAGCATCACTTTTTAAACACACATTCACAAGCCACTGCTGTAAGTATCACTTTTTAAACACAAATTTACAAGCCATTGCTGTAAGCATCACTTTTTAAACACAAATTCACAAGCCACTGCTGTAAGCATCACTTTTTAAACACAAATTTACAAGCCATTGCTGTAAGCATCACTTTTTAAACACAAATTCACAAGCCATTGCTGTAAGCATCACTTTTCACAGAGTGATTATATTTTGTTCTATTTATATACCACCAAACAACAACTTACAACTAAATGAGCAAGAAACCTCATTCAAGAGCTGCCTACCCCATTTGTTCTACTCCAGGATTTCAGTGTTTGTAATATTTTATGGGGACCAAAGTACATAAATGACAAGAGGCAAAAAGGTAGAAGATTCCATTTCCAACCATGATTTGTTCCTATATGACACCAAGTTGCAGACACAATCATGTCAGGGAAGGTACAAATATATGCATAGATCTGACAATTTGTTCTCTGCTTTTAGATTATAACGGTTCACTGATGACCTTTACAGAAGTGACCACTTCCCTTCTTCCTAAAGAACATTAACTCTACCACTGACGAGCCAATTTCACAATGGAAATAAAGAAGGCCGACGGGTTAGGGTTAGGGTTAAGTAAAGAAGTTTGATGGGTTAGGGTTCGGGTTAAGTAAGAAGGACAATGGGTTAGGGTTAGGGTTAAGTAAAGAAGGCCGATGGGTTAGGGTTAGGGTTAGGGTTAAGTAAAGAAGGCCGATGGGTTAGGGTTAGGTTAAAAAAAGCCCGACGGGTTATGGTTAGGGTTAAGTAAAGAAGGCCGACAGGTTAGGGTTAGGGTTAAGTAAAGAAGGCTGATGGGGCCAAGTTTTAACACTGTACATAATAGAGACATCCTTATCAACATCAATGGTTCTGTTTAACATTTTACCATAAATCTATTTTTACTTGAGATTGCAGAAGAATCCATTCAGAAGTCCTAATATGTCTTTAAAAGAACCAAACAAGCCATGGTTCACTAAAGACTGCAAAGAACCAATTAGACTCAAAGAAGCATTGAGAACAAATTTAAGAATCATCTGACACCTGCAAATTTAAAAAGGTACTGCATATTTCAGGCTAAAGCTTGCCACATAATTACAGAATGTAACACAGCATCATGGAGAAACTATGTTTCTCCTTTAAACTCACGTTTCTATATATATTAAAAAAGTATGGGACACGGTCTGCAAAATATATGGTAAGGGAAACTATTTCCAGCATCTAAAAATAAACTATAAAAATTTCATTCATGACATAGCAAATGTACTTTCTGACAGTTTTACATAAACTTTATTTAATTATTCAGCAGAAGGCTGAAAGCTTAAAAGTCAAAAAGAGAAGATACATTTATATTCACATCGGAAAGTTGTAATCAACATTTTTCACTTTTGGAACTTTTGGATGCTTTAATCAAGGCCCATGATATATTCAAAGGGCCTGATGAAATGCATTTCTAGGTTTTAAACACCATATGGAACCCTCATTACTTGCTCTTTTGAAAATGTTCAATGATTTATGGACCACTGGTAATATACCAAAAACTTGGAAAGAGACTACAGTAATCCCTTCAACTACTGTCCCATTGTTGTGTCTTTTGTTGTTGTTGTTTTTGTAGGGTTTAACACCATTTTCAGCACAAGATAGGCTATACATGGTGGCCAGTAAAACTGGTGGAGGAAGAACCCTGGAAAACCCCAGGAAGAACCACCGGCCCACGAGAAGGTACTGGCAAGCTTTCTCACATGCCCACATTAGCCGAGCCTGCGACTCAAACCCTCGCCGACAGGTGAAATGGCAGTGGTCCAGAATGGTGAGCTCTTTAGACCACTTGGCCACTCCGAGGCCCCTGCTGTGTCTGTAAAAAGATAGAATGAATGATCAATGCAAGGCTTGTTTGGTATTTGCAACTAAAAAAACAATTTAATATCTCCTTTCCAAAGTGGCTTCCTATATGGCCATAGTACCAATAATCATCTGGTAAGGCTGAAATGTTCATTTGCGATTCTTTCATCAAGAAAGAACATTTAGTAATCATTTTCCTCAATTTGGAAAAAAGCATATGATAAACATGGAAGTACAGGTTGACCTGCATAATCTGGATCTAAAAGGATGTCTACCCACTTTTATATCGAACTTTCTTTCAAATAGGCAATTCAATCTACAAGTGGGCAACACCCTTTTTATATGTATGAGCAAGAGAAGGGTGTGCCACAGGGCAGTATTTTATCCATTATGTTTTTTAACATAAAAATTAATAGCATTACCAAGTGTTTGGCTCCTGGTGTGGATTTTTCCTGCATGTTGATGATTTCCTAATGTTATCAACTGAAACACATGCTTAAACTGAAAGACAATTGCAACAAGATATATATAAGATTAAAAATTGAGCCACTGTCAATGGTTTTAAATTCTCAAAATCAAAAACAGTAAACATGCATTTCTGTTGGCTACAAAGACAACATGATGATCCTTGTTATGATTCTATGGTCTCAAACTAAGTAACAGAAAAGAGTGAAAACAGGTTTAGTTAAACTCAACCTAGAATACAAAGTGAAAAGTTAAAAAAGAAGTTACAATATTGTAGTATTGTGAATTAAATCCCAAATAGGCCAAAAAATTCTGTCACAAGTCCAAAAATAAAGAGTATTCCGAATTTCAGTGGTGTTCCAAATGAATTTCAATCTTGAATGTGCTGATGTACCAACAACCTGGAATGGTGTTGATGTGCTAACAGTATTGAATGACCACAATGATATGATCCAAAATGTCTCTAAATGAACTCGCAATAATCCCAAAATAGTGATTCCTTCTGAACATATTATTGAGCACTTTATAATTGCAGTGAATAATTTCAATAAATAAATTCTCTCAAATTAAAACTGAACACAACTACAAAACCGATTCCACTTTGGATGTTGAGATAGGAATGAGTAATTCTAACATAAACAACCCTGATATAAAAAATTAAGACTCAATTAGAAGACCAGGATGAGGGTCATCCTAATGATATTTTCATCCAACTGTAAACATAATTCTTTTCTAGAATTTTCCAAGGTTAGAATCAAGGCTGTATCTAGAACTCAAAACCAAGTAACCGTTTACCCTACATGATGTTAGGATTTTGTTTATACTAGATTTAAAATCAGTATATGGTATTTTAAAATAAAATTATTGTTGACATAGGGCTATTTTAGCAGTGAGGTAACTAAACATACACTATACTGTGGGAGGTATACAGCTCATTATGTCTGAAGATAATATTGGTCAGTAATGGGTTTTCCAACTTCCTATTGTGTAGTGACTGAAGTACTGATACTGAATCATAGATGACAGTTAAAAATATGTTTGCTTTTGATATATTTTGGGGCAAATTCTAATGCCCTAATTTCGGCTGAAAATATTGATGTACCACCTGGCAAGTGAAGTTATGTGATGTGATTTCCACTCATGAAGGCTTCGGGAGCCTTTTTGCCATCATTTGAGGTGTCTTGGATTTTTTGGTAGTTCTTAAATTTGGATAGACATTCCTTATAAGAGTTATGAAAAATGGAAGAATTTCTCAGATTTTTCTCCTTCACACAGCTTAAAAAGTACTTTTGGTTGTTTTAGAAGCCAGGAAAATGGTACAGAAGCAAATAACTTTTGGATTTTGAAAGGTCAATTTTTGTATTGTCAAGGCTGGAAGATATCCTAATGCCAAAGGTAGGAATGGTATTTGGTTTATTTTGCAACAATGTTTCATATTTGGGTTGGAAAACAATGCAAACGCAGGGTTTAAAGGATTGGATCTAATTTTAAGGCATACTGTATTGTATCTCTACGATGTGATAGATGTGACTCATTCACTTCAGCCAAAAGGCTTTCATATGTGGTTGCCCTAAATGCTCCAAAAGTGAGTTGTATTGTGAACTGGGTCTAGCATCTTTAAACGACTTTCTGACTTAACCATAAACAACAAAACCATACTTGAAGTCCAGTTTGGATCTAATAAAGTTCTATTTAGGTTAAACAACTTTTCTATCTGCATCCAAGTCAGTGTACACAACTACTTTGAGTAAATCAATGTCTTTCAAGCATTTTGCTGTAAGTTTCTTAATGTGTGGAATTAAGGTGAGTTTTTTGACAAAGACAATACCTAAAAACTCTTCTTCCTCAGCAACTGGTGTAGGTGCTCTGTCCAGCGTGAGATTAGGATATTATGTACATTTAATTTGTATTGGCTTTTGTCCACAATTATATGATATTCATATTTAAGTTGTATTGTGTGATTGCCCTTTGTCCATAATTGAGGGTGGGAGTTTTGGGCCTGCATGACACATGTATAGAAGTACTATATTGCTTAATGTATATTTTGTTTCATTCATACGATATCTATGTAATTTTAATTATTGTAATATCATATCTATATTTGATTATTATGTTAAAAGCTTTAATCTATAAATCTTTCATTTTCTTTATGAGGGGAGGTGTTATGTATATTTAATTTGTATTATGTGATTGACCTTTGCGATAATTGAGGGTGGGAGTTTGGACCTATGTGACTGTGATCAAACCTAATTTATGTGAACTGTCCATAAGAATGAGGTAGTAACTGCATGAATTATAATTGGCCATATTTATATCACCCACTCCTACATATTAAATGGCAAAGACAAAACACCTGAGTGCATTTCTTGCAATGAACCCTTCACCATGAAGCACTTCATGATAGACTGTCTTCATCTCCAGCATGAATTCTATTGTTACTACAATGTTCTGCACCTGAAGGAACTTTTTGATACAGTAAATACATCTTGTATTTTAAATTTCTTGAAGGAAGTTAACATTTATTATAAAATATAGCTTGTGTGAAACTAAATTTCCTTTGGGTCTTTTTAACCAACATTTTATCTTTTATTATCTAATTACCCTTGATACACACCATTTACATCCCCCCTTCATATACTGTCCTCACCATCTCATCCTTGTGTTTTGCTTTTTTTAAACTTTAATTGCATGTTGTTAACAAACTTTTTTAATACATACATTTTTATCGTATACAACAACCTTTCTTTGGCACTATATGGCTATGACATGATAATGATTGCATGATCTTCTCAATAACCATGGCATGATAATGATTACATGACCTTCTCAGTAACCATGGCATGATATAATTACATGACTTCAAGAATCATGGCTTGATATAATTACATGACTTCAATCAATAACCATGGCATGATATAATTACATGGCCTCAATAAAAAGGCCATGACATAATTACATGACCTTCTCAATAACGGTTAACCATGGCATGATATAATTACATACCCTTTTCAATAACCATGGCATATGTTTACATGACCTTCTCAGTAACCATTGTTACATGTCTATGCTCTTAAAATAAATAACAGAAAAGAGTGAAAGACAACAAGCTTTGTAAAATTTAACAAATATATTTATTTCCCTAGAATACAAAGTGAAAATGAGAAAAAAGAACTTAAGGTATTGCGAATTAAATCCCAAAATAATCCAAGAATTACAGACACAAGTCCTAGTAATTTAGTGCTGAATAAAATTCAATAAAAGTCCAGAAAATATCCCAAACTGAAGTCAATGACATGTCTGTAGTAGCTAATGAAAAGTTGATGTGTCAACAGACTTTTGTTGAAATATAATTCCAGGTTTGAATTCAGTATAAATTCCAGTGAATGTTTCTATCCATGAATTTTATCAGAGCACTTTTGTATTGCCAGAGAAAATAATCACTTAAATTCAATAATCTGAACAAAAATAAAATTCAGCCAACTGGTCACAACATAATACAACTTGAAAGTGCAAGATGTTAAAGCACGAATGCCCAAGCCCTCACAATCACAAGATTATATAGTTCTCTACTTGACCTCATGTCACAATTAGCATTTTCTATAATAAAAAAACATTACCTCATGGAAAATAACTTTCTAAAATGATCCTGATGTTTACAAAATGAAAACCATAACCTGTAAAATTCAGTCAGGAAACTCCAAAACCCTGACCCAAATTAACATATTTACTTCTTCTATTAATAAAGATGCTGATATCAAGCCCATAAATATAGAGAATAATTTAGCTATGTATTAGTTGTTGACATAAAATGAAATTAAAAAAATATATAAAATAGTCAATCAGGTCAAGCAGAAATAAACTGAGTTTTGGATGAGGTCAAGTCCAGCATACAATGTTACATTACAATAGCATGTAATGAAATAAAAAAAATTATAACTAACAACAAACAATTAAATTAAACATACATAACACCATCACATATGATCACATGACCTCAGTAACCAAGGCATGATATAATTACATGACCTCAATACCCATGGCATGATAATGATTACAGGACTTTCTCAGCATGAATTTAATGTGCTTGTAACATACTAGCGACCATCTTAGCATGTGTTTAGCATGATCAAGACATGAACTGAAAACTATCATGAATGTGCTGTAATGTTGTAAGTATAGCATTGTCTGTAGTTTATTTCACCAATGATTAACCATGCCCTGCTCTAACAAAAGGATCAGCTGTGATCCAAGCTCTTTTCTCCCCCATTATTCATTTAAAAAAATAAAATAAATTTCTTGACCATGTTAATTAGACCAACAAGTTGCTGTCCACCACTTTTTAAGAATTTTCTGACATGACTGGTAGTGTCACCAGTCATGTAAGATAAATTTTACAAAGTGGCAGAGAATAACTTGTTGGTCTGTCTGTTAATATTCCAGTCAATGTTTACAAAATGAAACTGTTTTACAATAAACTTGTTTATATATTTCTATTTTACAATAATCTTGTTTATATATTTCTATTTTACAATAATCTTGTTTATATATTTCTATTTTATACAGAAAGTTGCCATCAAGCATGGACTGGGATATTGGAAATTGAAGAATATATGCAAAGTAAAGCAATTTCAGACTCTTAATTAGATGCGAGTGCAGGCTTGTGCAACAAGGAAATTTTGACATTGTGTATCTATTATGGGCACACTAATGTTCATAATATCACTTGCTTCACAAGGAATTTTTATAGATTGTGTTTATAATGGGCACACTAACATTCATACTATCACTTGTTTGACAAAGAAATTTTAACAGATTGTGTGTCTATTATGGGCCCACTAATTTTCGTAATATCATCCCAGAATAAGGATAAACTAGTGTCTTAAAACTAAAATATTTATGAATTTTACTATGTAGTGTTTGGCATGCTGTTTCTGTTACACGGCATACACCTTGAAGTAGGAGAACATTATTATATATTGTTACAACTCTAGGGTCTTAATTTAAGTAACAGAAAAGACTCTGGGAAACCAACAGTTTTGTAAAATTCAACAAATAAATTATTTTCTAAGAATGCAAAGTAAAAATTTTTTAAAAATTACAGTATCATAAATTAAATCCCAAATAATCCTAAAAGTTTTATCACAAGTCCAAAACTATAGAATATTCTGAATGAAGTTCAGTGGTGTTCCAAATGAATTCCAACTTTGAAAGTGCTGATGTACAAATAGCCTGGAATAGTGTTGATGTGCTAAGTCTTGCTTTATCACAATGATATAATCCAGTGTCCTTGAATGAATTCACAATAATCTCAAAATAGTGATTTAGTCCAAAGATATTGTGCACTTTGTAATTCCAGTGAATAATTTCAATAAATACAGCCTCTCAAATATTAACTGAAACACAACTTTAATTGATTCTACTAAGACTGATGCGAATTGTTTACTTCAAACTAATACACAGACTGTCATCTGATTTATGACACAATGCCCTGGACCTAGGTCACTTACAATGAGTTTTCCATCAAACTGTAAGCAAAATTCATTTCTAGAAAATTATAAGATCAGAATCAAGGCTGTATCTGTAACACAAACCTCGCAAACATTATTACCCTACATTACACATGTAGGCCCAACTCCTACACGACATTACGCATGTAGTCCCAACTTCTACATGACATTAGGCATGTAGTCCCAACTCCTACATGACATTATGCGTATAGGCCCAACTCCTACACCACATTATGCATGTAGGCCCAACTCCTACATGACATTATACATGTAGGCCAAACTCCTACATGACATTATACATGTAGGCCAAACTCCTACATGACATTACACATGTATTCCCAACTCCTACATAACATTACACATGTAGGCTCAACCCCTACATGACATTACACATGTAGGCCCAACTCCTACATGACATTAAACATGTAGGCTCAACCCCTACATGACATTACACATGTAGGCCCAACCTTACACAACATCACACATGTAGGCTCAACCTTACACATTACACATGTATGCCCAACTCCTACATGACATTACACATGTAGGCCCAACCCCTACATGACATCACACATGTAGGCCCAACCTTACACTACATTACACATGTAGGCCCAACTCCTACATGACATTACACATGTAGGCCCAACCTTACATAACATTACACATATAGGCCCAACCTCACACCTGTAGGCCCAACCTTACACATGTAGGCCCAACCTTACACAACATTACACATGTAGGCCCAACTCCTACATGACATTACACATGTAGGCCCAACCCCTACATGACACTACACATGTAGGCCCAACCCCTAGATGACACTACACATGTAGGCCCAACTCCTACACAACATTATGCATGTATGCCCAACTCCTACATGACATTACAGATGTAGGCCCAATCTTACATGACATTACACATGAAGGCCCAACTCCTACATGACATTACACATGTAGGCCCAACTCCTACATGACATTATGCATGTAGGCCAAACCTTACATGACATTACAAAATTAGGCCCAACCTTACACAACATCACACATGTAGGCCCAACCTTACACAACATTACACATGTAGGCCCAACTCCTACATCACATTACACATGCAGGCCCAATCCCTATATGACATTACACATGTAGGCCCAACCCCTACATGATATTATGCATGTAGGCCAAACCTTACATGACATTACAGATGTAGGCCCAATCTTACATGACATTACACATGAAGGCCCAACTCCTACATGACATTACACATGTAGGCCCAACTCCTACATGACATTATGCATGTAGGCCAAACCTTACATGACATTACAAAATTAGGCCCAACCTTACACAACATCACACATGTAGGCCCAACCTTACACAACATTACACATGTAGGCCCAACTCCTACATGACATTAAACATGTAGGCTCAACCCCTACATGACATTACACATGTAGGCCCATCCTTACACAACATTACACATGTAGGTCCAACCCCTACATGATATTACACATGTAGGCCCAACCTTACACAACATTACACATGTAGGCCCAACTCCTACATGACATTAAACATGTAGGCTCAACCCCTACATGACATTACACATGTAGGCCCATCCTTACACAACATTACACATGTAGGCCCAACCTTACACATATAGGCCCAACCCCTACATGACATTACACACGTAAGCCCAACCTTACACAACATTACACATGTAGGCTCAACTCCTACATGACATTACACATGTAGGCCCAACTTCTACATGAAATTACACATGTAGGCCCAACCTTACACGACATTACACATGTAGGCCCAACTCCTACACTCAATTATGGCAAAGGTCAATCATACAATACAGATTAAAAATACATTAGTGAACTGCACTTTATAAATTCAGATAAACCAATTAATTCAGGTGGTAATTTATCTTTATCTTTCCATTTAATTTAACCTTCCATGTGTGTCTCCATCTTTTGAAGCAGTTCTATCACTGGATCTCAAATGGGCTGAAATGTATTTTTGACAGTTATATTTTTTAACAAACCTAAATAAGAAAAATTAGAAGATATCCGATTAGTTTTCAAATCCAACAGAAATAATGAATTCATTTATGCTCAACTCTGCTTTGAGACTGATTTTTGCATTCTCAGGAGGAGGAAGGGAGATGATCATGATGCATGAAATAAAACTAGTTTATATATAAAGAATGGAGATTGAAGATAAGTTTGAAGTATATTTAAGAAAACTTTAACCAGTTGACATTTCTACACATAATATTTATAATAATAATAATAATAATAATAATAATAATAATGTAAACTTAGTACAGCACCAAATCTCTGCAAGCTCTAAGTACTACAATTAGACAACAGATAAAAACATATACCACAATAAGATTACAAACACCATGAAATTATAAAAAAAATGAAGATGATAGGTTTGCTTGGATGCCATGCATTAGTTGGGTTCTATTCAACATTACAGGGGATGGAGGGTTAGGAAATGATACAGTGAGATGGAATATGACACAGAGGTGATCTGATGCAAGTTCGTGGGACACCAATGAAGACTTGAGAATATTATCATCAGGTCTATCAAGAATCTAGTCTAAAATGTGACCATGTTAATGGCTGGGTTGACTAACTAACTGTTTGAGATTGTGAACAGAATCCATGAGTTTGATGTGTATGGATACCAGAACAAAGTGAAAATTTAAATGTCTAAGAATAATCAGGTTGCCCCCCAATCGAATTTCCGAACTCCAGGTTAGGAAACTGCTCCAAAAATTGATTCTGTCAGCTTGGTTTTTTATTAGGAGGAGGGTAGTAGAGGCAGTTCAAACAATGTTTGAAATTGAAAGTTGTAGTGTAGTTAAGATGGCGAATTATGAAGTTCTTTGCAATGACAGCAATTCTGCCTCTGCAGGAGTGGCATGGGAACGACTTGATGGAATAACCGGAGGGTGTTAGATCCACAAATTTTTGGTTCATCTCCAGACAATGTTTCTTTTTTCAGTGCCCTTTACAGTAAACATAAATGTAGTCCCAGGTTTTTATGTCTAGTGCACAATGAATTATCAAGCACAGAGCAGATGTTATTTAATGCAATCAATGAGGGTCCATTGTATCATAAATGGGTCAAATGGAGAGCATAACATGATGGTGGCCATTTTGAATTCACCATTGCAATATTTAGAAATAGAAGTACCAAGCAGTGCAGTGCAGTATCCTCAATGTTAAATAATATTGCATACAAATTACATGAAGCTCTTTAAAGGGTTTACAGAGTTGGTAGGTCAGTGACCTTGGCATTTGACCTTTTGTCTCTGAAATTTATGGCTTCTTCCCTACTCCAAGTGCAAGCTATCTACAAAGTTTGATAACTGTAGGTGGTGGAGAACTGGAGCTGTTATGTTGAAACTAGTTTATTTCTTTCTCCCCAAATGACCCTGACCTTTGCACTTTTGAGTCTGAAATCAATAGGCTTCTTCCTCACTCCATGTGTAAGCCATCTACTGACTGCAGATGTTGAACAACTGAACTTATTTATTGTGCAAAAGCTAAATTGTACAGAAAGGTACTCAACATATTATGCTCTACCTCATGCTGGATTTATAAATTGGTGTGAAACTAGTGCATTCAAAAGAATGTATAATATGCAACTTTCTGCCAAAAGTCACAAAAGTCAATAACTGTTACAAGAAAGCTAGGACCTGCATGTCAAGCCCACAATCAAAGCTTGCCAGTAGCTTCCCGTTGGTTGGTGGTTCTAACCAGGGTTTTCCCGGGATATTTCTTCACTACTTATACAGGCTGCCACATATAGCCCATCATAAACTGAAAAATGGCATTAAACCCCAAAAACAACAACAATGACCACATGGTCAAAAGGGTGAGCAGAAAGGTCAATAACTCTTATAAGAAAGGTATGGTCAGCATGTGGAGCCCACAATTAAAAGCATTGCTGTAAAAATGTGTGACCCTGACCACAAGGTCAAAAGGTTCAGTGGTATTGTTACAGAATGGTTTCAGCTTCATCATGATTCACCAAAAGTATGACAATATCCATCTAGGAGTATAGGAAATAGTAAATGAACACAAAATTTCTATGACTCTGATCATGATGCCAAGGTCAAAGGGCAAGTGAACATGTGCAGAATGAAATGTCTTAGGTTTATATTGATTCAACCCAAATATGAAGAAAATCAATCAAATGGTTTAGTTTTATATTGATTCAACCCAAATATGAAGAAAAATCCATCCAATGGTTTAGGTTTATGTTGATTCAACCCAAATATGAAGAAAATCCATCAAATGGTTTAGGTTTATTTTGATTCTATCCAAATATAAAGAAAATCCATCAAATGGTTTAGAAATATAAGCAAATAAAACACTTTTAACCAAAACTGGTGACAATTTTGTTTTAACTGTGATTAGGAACCCCAGGTGGCAGAGTGGTCTAAAGCGCTCACCTTCAGAGATTTCTATTATATCACCTCTGTCCGCATGATTTTGAGTCTCAGGCTCGGTCAATGTGGGTACATAAGAAAGCTTGCCAGTAACTTCCCATGGGTTGGTGGTTCTTACCAGGGTTTTCCTGGGTTCTTCTTCCACCAATTACAGATATACTGAAATGAAGGTAGGATATGCAGGTCACAAATTTCTTATGGGGTATGGAGGTAAGGGTACTTCTTACTGTAAGGGCACATTTATTGTGTGAAGAGGCCTTTGTCGAGAGTCATGATGTTTTAATATTTAAAATATTCACAATTAAAATTTCCATTTTTTTTCTTCTCCAATTTTCTTTTTCATCACTATCATTTTTTATTTTATATATTTTTGACATAATTTAGCTGTTTTACTTTTTATCTTGTTCTGATTCATGTTTTAAGTTCATCAGGAATGTTTTATTTTCTTAATGTTTTCTTTATATTTACATTTTTAGACTTAACTTTCATCAGCATCATACAGCAATATTGTGCTGATGTGCTGTTAAAACCTGACACATACACCTGTGATTTTAAAGAAGATTTCAGTGTAAATTATCATGAGACCAAATAGACACAATTACCTTTACATGTCCTTACCCCATCCCCCTCCATTTTCAATGAAAATTTTCAGCCAATTCATTTAAAATCCTATTTATTTCCTGCTACAGAATTCCTGTGAAATATGTGTTTTATTACTAGATTTCTTCATGTTTTTCTTGTAATATGTTCATACAGTAAATAGTGTTTCACATTTCTGGGGTGTTGGTTTGTTTTTGGAAAATTCATTAATATTTCAGTGTTTATTTTCCACATTAACTGGGAAGAAATCGGGTTTAAAACAAAAATTTCATTAAAAAAAAAAATCAATAAAAATCAAACAAATTGAGATTTTTTTGTTGTGTTTATGCATTCATTTGCTTATCTAGCCCATGTTTACCTTTTTTTATCAAAAAGGCTTATTGTTTTCCACATTCAACACCACACTAAATGGAAATGATGAAATGGACAGGGCACATTAAATGTTTGATTTACCAACCTCCACCCCGTGTCTATTTTATAGGATGGCTCCAGTCTCACAGTTGCGGAAAGCAACAATCTCATAACAACTTGGTGTTTTGAAAATAAGCACCTTGGGAAAAATTTAGTACATGTCTGTTGGGGATAGATCTTTGTGTAATGCAAACAGTATCCTGACCATACATTTGTCGTTTTTGTTATATGCATCAGATGTGCAAGTGCAAGCTTTTAATAACGACAATTTACCTGATGTATTTACTCCAAAACTGAATTAGACATGCAAGGCAATATACCTGATGTATTTACTCCAAAACTGAATTAGACATGCAAGATAATTTACCTTATGTATTTACTCCAAAGTTGAATTAGATATGCAAGACCAGTATGACTACATCTTCTTTACAGGTATGGATGAAGCAGTGATGTTATCATCAATAGATGAGCTGTAGGTTTGTATTACTACTAACAAATTACCTATAAATAATATATGCAATATATATAAGATTATATACAGTACATATATTACCTGAAGTTACACTATAAGCAATGATCCAAGCCCCTTGAGTTGTACAATGTAATAATTGGAATTCACATTGCACACAAGAATCACTTGCAACATCAACTATACTGTGCAAAAATTACTATGATGTAATGTCAAGATCCATGGGTCTATTTTTTTCTTTATAGACATAATCTCATGTCAAAGCCATATACAACCTCTCATTCATTATTCATCCTGCATCAAAACAAGGCTGAGCACAGGGTTGTGTCAGTTGTGAGATATTGATAAACAATGAGAACATTGAGTTCATAAAGGAATTCAATGAAAATAAATAATGTGAAACAGCCAATACTGAGTAAGGTTACTGAATGGTTGTGCTTTGCAATTTTTGTTTTCTGATTTTCAAGCTAGGAACATACACATTTTACACCATACATAATTGCACTAAATCCCTCAATGACCATTAGGAAATGATATGATTTGTAGTTGCATTGAGTTATTTAAAAAAGTGGGTTATGATTGGCATATTTAGGCTTTCAATGGGGTAGAAGGAATAAATGAAGTCATTTTGAGGTTAGTAAAGTTTAATGAGATAGACACTTATAATCCAGACCATCAGCATCTTTAATCTTACACTTTTAGTTAAGCTCTGTCTAGGATATACACCTGCAACTGTGATGTTTTAATCAGAGTAAAATGTTATCAGCAATTAATTAAGCAAGTGATTCAAGTCTAAAAAACAACACAACCAATTCTGGTAAAAATGCATTTAGAAAATAATGGTGTTTATAAAGATGCTAATTATGCAGTACAAGAAGGCACAGAGGCACAGTGATGGGGCAGAGGAGTTCAAGATGGCAGAGGGGTATAATAAAGGGGGGCTGCAGAGTTCAAGAAGGCAGAAGTGTACACTATAAGAAGCAGAGGAGTTCAAGAAGGAAAAGGGTCACAATGAACCGGGCTAAGGAGTTCAAGAAGACCAACAGGTACACTTTTGGGGGCTGAGGAGTTCAAAAAAGCAATGGGGCATATTGTTGGGGCAGAGGTGTTCAAGGCAGAAGGCACACTGAAGGGACAGAGGAGTTCAAGAAGGCAGAGTGGTACACTGTAGAGGCTGTGTAGTTCAAGAAGGCAGAGGGGTACATTATAGGGGCAGATTAGTTCAATAAGGCACACTTAAGAGGATAAAGGAATTCAAGAAGGCAGAAGGGCACTCTGAAGGGGGCAGAGGAGCTCCTAAATTTCTTTTTAGTTGGGACACTATCATAATCACTATGGATACTAGAACATTTGCAGAGTGGACTGATGGATGGAAGAAATGAAGGACAGATAGATGGAAGAATTGAAGGGCAGATAAAAACAATTCAAATATCCCCTCACCTTTGCAAAAGGGGACAAAAATTCCAACCACTGCACTCAGTCTTAATTAAACAGCAACCAATATGAATTGCTAGGTATAACGACATGAGCCGTCCCTATTTGGATAAGAAATGGACATACTTTATGCTGGGGAAAAATGTGATTTATGACTGAATTATGATTGACATGCTGCATCAAACACAAGGTCTAATTATTTTGCTAGCAAAGTGCACAGCAACCATGAATTCTATATTATCAAGTTTTGCTTACTTTTTTGGCGGGGGAGGTAAACACTACAACAGATTCAGAAATTTACACAACAAACATTTTTCTCATTTGACTGTAATTTTGGCAGCATTTTTGTCTGATACAGTATACTGATCCCACTTCTTTTCTGGATCATATGGCTCCCAACGACTGGCAGGGAAAATGTGTTTATTTCTCTCATACCAACTTCTCAGGCATACTTTCCCTGCATGTGACTCGGATTTTTCCACTGTTGCATCATTTATCATTCGCACATCATCATGGACATCAAAGTTAAACAAAGCTCCACTCTTCCCACGAGCCTTTGTAACGATGAAATCATAAAATGTGTAGTGCTGTGGAATGATTAAATCCTCCTTAATATACATAAGCTGGTCCACAGTAACTGTTTTGAGATCATTGAATTCTTTACGTAAAGTCTCAAGAGCTTTTTGAAGAAACTGCTGAATGCTGTTTCCCTTGCGAACACGACACTGCCTTCGATGTCCAGACCCATCCCAGTAGCTGTACGTGATTTCCATTTCAGCATTTTTAATTCTCTCCTGTTCTGCTCTCCATTGTTGACCAAACTGTTCCCTAGAAATGGAGACAAGTTTCTTTAATTTCTATGTGATGATGATGCACATGAGAATTTCATATGAAATATATGCACTTAAAAGACATTTAAATGAGATCATCTTTTTTACTCATGTAAGAGAAAATC
Source organism: Megalonaias nervosa (assembly GCA_016617855.1). Taxonomy (NCBI): domain Eukaryota; kingdom Metazoa; phylum Mollusca; class Bivalvia; order Unionida; family Unionidae; genus Megalonaias; species Megalonaias nervosa. Next base: position 24,537 of record JAECUM010003509.1, on the reverse strand, counting down.
TTGATCATTTGTGATCCATAACTGTCTTAATAGTCTTCTGGTTGCATCTGTTGCCTTGTGAGATCATCAAAATGTTTGCAAGTAAAACAAGTATTGCCAGTGTTGAAATAGTTTCAATGCTTGACAAAATCACAAACTGCCCATGACTAGGTTAAGAACATTAACTTGAAAGACAAAGAATCCCATATACTTACAAACATTATGATTAAAATGAAACTGATAAAATATAAACATTTATCCCCATATTTTGAATCTTGCTTATAATAATAAATTTGTACCTTATCGTGTCTGTGCAAGAAAATGCTAGACTCACCATGACAATGACAAAAAGAGGAAGTGACTGACTCTGACAATGTATTGAATGAAATGACTGACAGGTCACCTTTGTCTTTCAAGCTGACATTGTTCTTATCATGTATTTGCTATAAAATGTTTATGCACTCAGAATTTGCATAGCATTCCTTGAAACCAACAGAATATCTTATATGTAATAATGACTGTAGTGCTGGTCCATTATCTATTCTTGGATTTAAAATAAAATAAACCTAATGATTAACTGCATGCTCACATTTTCATCACAAACCATTTTGTGCATTGGAATTTATGCAGAATTTTCGATATTATTACAATCCTTTAGCTGGTTTTTTGTTTTGTTTTTTTTTCCCCACAATAATTACAATCCATCTAATCAACAGAAATTAGTAATATCTGATTCAAGCTACATTCTGATTATCAACAAAACATATTACCTTGATCCCCAAACTATTATTATGCAGTAAACACTGTTTGTAATTGTTAAATAGGTACAATTTTATAAACTAAAGCAAATTCTGGATAAAATTAGTTCTCTTTTAATCTCTTCTGATAAAGTAAATGTTTCAGTAAATTATGTATTCTCGTACATAACTCATATTCTCATTATTCCCACTATGAAAATGAAATCATATGGACAACGTTCTTTTGCATACCAGGGCCCAGCAATGTGGAACGAATTGTCCACTGAACTTAGACACAAAGACACAGTGATCTCATTCAAGAGCGCTCTTAAAACTCACCTATTTCAACTGCAGAACAGACTTAAAGACCTAATAATGTTTCCTTACCTTAAATATTTACAGCATGTTTTCTGTTTTCTAATTTCGTGGTGTTTTTTTATATTTTTGTAATCATATCATTATATATGGTTTTAAGTGTTGTCAAATAATGTAAAGCGCTTAGAGCTTCTAAAGATTAGGCGCTATACAAAGTCCTCATTATTATTATTATGTTTCTCATAGAATACTTACCTGATCACATTAATGTTAGGAATATAATCCCTACGACCTCCTGAATCCAACCCATCCAAAAGACAAAAAAGACGAATCTGTCTGTTTTGACTGCATTACAGAGACAAAGGGCAATAACTCTTGCACATTACCGCCCCTTGCCACCTACATGCAGCAACAGTTTTCAGCTGAACGGAACAAAGTGTAAAGAGATGTTCAAATTTCAAACTGTGGGGATGATGGGAGGGTATAAAAGTAATTTAATCGGTTAAGTATTCTAGGAGAAACATAACTTGCTGACAAATAAATATGCTTTCTCCTTTGAATACATTCCCTGATCACATTAACGTTAGGTACACAGGTAATAGGGAATGTTGAAAATCCTACTTATACCTTGAGTAACTTTTGAGGGAAGAAGACTGGATTCCCCATATGAAGGTTAACCCCCTCTCCTAACTTGGGAACGGCCCAACCAGAGGTGACATGGCTATATCTGGGAAGAAATAACAAGATTTTTTTGCCACATAATATTTCCCGGTAAATCCAGCAAAAGCTGTGCAAATGATGCCTGTCCAGAAGTTGTGCTGATGTCAAATGGGTCTGGCAGTTGCTCGTGCAACCAAGACTAGGGCTTCCAGATACAATGTGTTGCTTTGGAGCCAAGTTTCACAGATAAAGACTACAGAAGGTTGCCTGTGCATGCCAACCTAGAGCATCAACAATATCTTTGATACAGACATGACAGTCAAAGGCAAGGATCACAGAGATTGCTCTTACTTTATGAGCAGAGATCTTCATGAGGAGACTCTGTTCTGGTGATATGTGAGAGTATGCCATGCATATTATCCACTTCAACCATGAGGAGAGGGCTTGAGGATCAGTTCCTCTTTCCCAGGTTTAAGTGGATGAAAGAGACATTTCTGAGCTCTGCAAAATGCCAAGTCTACTTCAGATAAAGTCTGAGCACACACAGCGGGTCCTGTTTGAAAGCATGTTGGGTTGTGTCAATACAGGAGAGAGGTCATATGATGACTTTTTGATTGCACACTGAAGGCATCGAATTCCAGAAGACAAAACTGGGTTGATGATGAGAATAGAAGATTTAAGACAAAGTGGGAAAAGGAGTTTGTTTTTGTGGAGAGTTGCTGCTGTTGTTGTTGTTGCTGTAGGGCTTAAAGCCATTTTTCAGCACACAATAATGGAGAGTAATGGTAATATAAAATAAACTTTATTGAACATTATTCAGTGTTATTCAGCAAATTTTGATATAAATAAAATATAAAACAATCCAATTATTTTAGGTATGTCATAACAGTTGCACCACAGGTTTGCGTGAGCCACATGCGCCTCGCAAGCCACACTATGGCCAGCCCTGCTATAATCTTTGGAACTAATATCATTGAAGGGTAGGCAAAGGTCCACAGACCCTCCCGACTTATAAAATGAGCATCAAAGGACCAAACTTTGAGATCCAGGACTGGGGAAATGAAGGTGAGCAGTTTGTGATTCAACAACGCTGCAAAAGTTTGATCATCAGACACCCCCATAGCAGGCAAATCTGTTTGAGGAAGTATTTCACTACCATCGAAAGCCTCTGAAAACAGCTTTCATCTCCTAGAGATTGACAGGGAGATCTATGTTCTCCAGACCCCATAGGCTGCTGTCATTCCCCAATTATAGGTGCTTGCATCTGTATACATGGTCACATCTGGTTGCAGCTGTTCTAGAGGTTTTCCTGTTGTGAGCCAACCTCAGTTGCATCATTGATCCAGGAATGATACTATCTGGTCCATTATGCTGATCCTGTAATCGAGCGGCATTGAAAAGGGGTGCCACTGAGATAGTAAGGTCATCTGCAAAGGGCCCATGTAGAGGCGACTTTGCGGGATAAGATCTGCTACTGAATAAAACAATCTGAGAAGTTGCAGAAACATGACCCATTTCTTGTTGGAAACGGATTCTGTGAAAATGACAGTTTGGACCACCTGAAAGTGGTAAGACATACCAGGATGAGGTGGGTGAGAAATTCTATACCCAGATGGACAAATGGATGGGATGGACAAAGCTCGAACTTCCCAATTGATCAGAAAACCTATATGATTTAAAAGGCATATGAGATTCTTTCCTTTAACTAGAACTGAACTGACCATATGTTTCTGGAAGATGTCATCTAAATATGTCACTGTGGAATTAGACGAAGTCATATGGAACAGGGAGACAACACAGTGGAATAGTTTTGTAAAGGCCCATTATACAATTTCAGAGGAATGCAAACCTCAGAAATTTCTGTGAGGACGGATGGAGAGGGACTTGACATCTGTCAGATCAAGATGCCAAATTCATCCAGAAAGATGGACAGATCAACTGATCTTCAAATCTACATCTTGAATTAAAGTGGAAGTATGAACTGATTTAGATTACTGAGGTCAAGGATGGGTCTGAGCTTGCCATTTACCATACTGACCAGAAAATGCATAGAGTAACAATCTGTACCGCCCACTTCTCTATGAAGACCCTTATCTCATGCTATACAAGTGTGCCTTTTACCAAGTCCAATCAGGAATGTAGAGGGCAAAAGAAGAGGGAGTTGGCAAAACAAGAACTGAATCCCCTCTTAGACAATTTGGATCACCCACTCGCCTTGTCGAAAGAGATCAATCCAACGATGTTTGAAAGAGTCGAGTCTGGAGCCTATGGAATGTGTGGTCAAGGACAAATGTCAAGGGTGACAAAATGAAGACTTGGAGCATAGAAACTTTGTTCCTATTCCCTGGATTGAGATCGCAGCTGGATTTTGGGTTGTGCAGTGAACAATCCTATATCCCTCGTCTCTTGTCATCATGTCTTTGAGGATGAGTCAGGGATGATGCATAAGATGATGGTTGCAATGCAGAGAGATGGGTGGAAGGGGATTCTTGGGCTGCCTGCCTCCGCACTTCCAATATCTTGTCACCAAACAGACGAAGTGATCAGAAAGAAGAGGTTCGCAGGGTCAGGGTTTTGATGTGGCTTAAGCAGGGTTAAGCATAAAATGCAACCCATTGCACAAGATCAAGGTTAATAGGAGCCATCAAAGCATTTGCCACTAAATGGTGAACCACTGTTAATTACCTTTGATATTCTAGCCATTGGCTCCCAGGCACGTGCAATGCCAACCTTGTCTGCAAACCTGAAAATCACGAGATGCCAGGTTCTACAACAAAGAGGTGACCACTATATTGCAAACGAGCTTCAAGTGGTGTACAGAATGCCTTTATCCACTATACAGTAAGCAGGCCAAGTCAGACTGACCACAGTGTAGTTCTTGTCTAATGCAGGTGTTGGAATGGGTCTTATATCAGCAAGATGCAAAGGACGCCAGCAGTTGACTCTCAAAAGAAAAAGGCCTTGGAGCTGCCTGGGTCACAGATCTTGGCAGACAAACTCTCTGCAATTTCCTTGAGTTTTTTTCTGACTGCAGGAGAAGACAGAAGGAAGGGCTGACTTCCTCATTCTCCATATCAACTGAGGCCTTGACTATGTATGCTGGTGTAGAAGAGGGTGGTGATGGACATTCAGAGTTCTGTAACACAACATAAATTTCTCCATTGCTGCATTAAAGCTATACCCAGTCTGCATAGCTGTCATCTCTAAGCCTGCCATGGTACCGTCTAAGAAGGTAAGCTGTGAGTAAATGGTGAGCCGTACGTGCATGTTGTAGTCATCAACCTGGTAATGACAGCTGTCAAAATAAAAATCAGTCAGAATGTTGGGTTTATGTTTGTCCGTGTAGCCTGTGGTAGTGCCGGAGTAATGGTAATGTTAGGTGGACAAATGAATCCATCAATAAGATCCCTAGCAAAGTTAACGTTCCATGACTCTACTTGACGAGGCATAGGATGATAAGTAACAGAAGCCATATGATCACTGAATGGTATGGATCAAGACCCAGACTGCCAGAAGGTATGGTCGGCAGTTGATATGGCATCAAAACAAGGTGCAGCTAGATAGCACTGCTCACTCAAGTCATTCATAAATCCCATGCACCTGGACTTACAGCCCAAAGGCCATGCTCAGACATGTGGGGAGACTTAAGCCCACTCGACTGCCTAGACTTGGGTGGAAACTCCCCCAAAGTGTCAAAATTCTCAACTAAAACAGAAGGTGGAAGGACGGGGAAAAATTATCCAGAACTAATCAACTCTTTCCTCGCTTGCTGTACCAAAAGACATGCATGTAACTCAAGAGATGGCACAGATGGTGGAGAAGTCACAGCTTCCTCCACTTCCCCAGATGTTATGGTAGGAGTAGTTAATGTTCGTTGTATCTTTGTTGGGGGGTTGGCCCCAATGGCATCCCCAACCAGGCTGGCCAAAGACTCTATAAGGTGAATGTTCATAACATTAGTATTCTCAGTCCCTTAATTTTCCACTTCTCTCCCTGTTTCTTGCAGTTTTCCTTAGAATTACCAACAATGTATTTTCCAACTAAATGGTGCACATGCTGCAAGCAGATGACATCATACACTTTATACAGACGAGACACAAGTCATGAGAATTCTTGCTGTCTTTGAATTCTTGCATTTAGCACACTTCAATGTCATTGTTAACTCTGAAATGACAAAGTAAGAAAAGAAAGAAGAAATTAAAAGTTAAATGCATTAATAATGCCAGATACACTTGCCATACCAATGGTGATAAATAGTGTGAGTGAACAGGAACTTCAACACATTCTATTACAATATAACTGTGTAAAACCATGCAGTCAGAGAATGCAAAAAAAAAGTCTGCATAGGTGAGAAATTCACATAATCATGGTCAAAATTAAAAAATAATGTATAACACCTGTAGAATAATCCTTAATACATCCAAAAGTAACAAAATCCTCAATGGAAGGTGTTGTGTATGTTTAATTTGTATTGTGTGATTGACCAGTGTCCACAGTTGATGGTAGGAGTTTATGCCTACCTAATTTTTTTTTGTAAACAACATATTACATAGCTAATTTTTGTCTATGATTGTAGATTATATTTTAAGATTATTATTATTTGTAGATAAAACATCTTTACTTGGATCTGAGTTTAGGATATTGGTTTTCCAATCATGAACTGGTTTTCCAATCAGGAATTCTTGGTGTACCCAATATTTGCCATGTCTTTACTAAAGTTTTAGTAACAGACCCGATCTTGCTGACAACTTAGAATGTTTTACAAATGAACTTTTGACCCTCAACCTGGCCCTCTTATTGTGTCTTAAGTTTTTATATTAAGTTTGTTTATATTAGAATTACTCATTCCTATCTTAACATCTAAAATGGAAGTCTTTTAGTTGTGTTCAGTTAAAATTTGAGAGGATTTATTTGTTTAAATTATATCATTGGAATTACAAAGTGCTCATTGATACTTTTGGACTAAATCACTATTTTGGGATTATTGTGAATTCATTCTGAGACATTTTGGATGATATCATTTGGATACATCAAGACTGTTTTCACATTAACACTATTCTAAGCTATTGTTACATCAGCATATAAAAAATTGGAATTCATTTGGAACACCAGTGGAATTCACTTGGAATACTCGATACTTTTGGATGTGTGATTGAACTTTTAGGACTATTTGGGATTTAATTCACAATACTATAAGTTCTTTTTAAATTTTCACTTTGTATTCAGACGAGATAAATTATTTGTTAAATGTTAGTAAACTTGTTGGTTTTCGCTCTTTTCTGTTCCTTAGTTTAAGACCAAGGAGTTGAGTTGGAACAATGGGTAAAATGTAGCACAAATTTCCAATGGATTTTGGGAGGCAATGTGTACGATATTGTTAAGTTCACAGCAAAAACTAGCACCACCTGCTGGTGGTAAGGGAGGTAATGGGCAAGAATTATTGCTCTCTGACTATATAATATAGACAGAAGAGACGAATTTTTGTCTTTGGGGTTGCTGGATTCAGGAGGTAGTAAAGTTTATATTATTCATGTTAATGTGATTGCAGAAAACATTTGAAGGAGAAACACACACACACACATGGGTGGCGACTATAAAAATTATGATAATGATATACCTCAAGTATTTGCCCTAACTACGAATTTCAAATCCATACTGTGGATTTATTCAAATTCTTAAAATAACAATAGAGATTAACCAATTTAAAGTTACATTGGCACACTGACTTTACTACAGTGAGTATAAGCAAGATAAGGCATCTTTACACATCAATTCCCATCACGTATCTTTATTTAAACAATGACTTTCCTTGGGAATAAAATACTTTATTTGCACAGATGAATGACCACTTTATTCAGTAAGATACCACTTGTCAGCTTAGAAAATAACTGACCATTCTTTGGCAGGTCACCAATTATTAAACTATTAGAGGAAATTTCATAGAGGGAAAATGGTAATGGCTGTTGAGACACAGTGACTCTTGTATAAAGGTAGCCATTAAAACAGATTTAACTGTACATGTAACAGTCTGTAAAATGTGCTAAAGATTATACAAAACAACCACATACATTACCAGGTAATGACAACTGGAAAATAAGTTCAGATCCACATTTATAACTGAAATGGCTGGAAAAAATGTATGGTAAGCTTACCTCAATTTGTTCTCTTCCTCCTCTCTATCTCTATCAGGCAGAAAACTAGTGTCCACATGTGGATTTTTTCCTGTAAAGCATGTAAAACATATATTTAAAAATGGTTGATCTGGAAAATGTTATATAAACATCTTACACTGATCCAATTTCTGTCTGAATGTCCTAGTGAACTGAGTGGCTTTCCTGTACTCAGCTTTAGATAACATATGGAAGTCTGCGGAACTACTTTAAATATACTATAATTCTACCTTTATTTGATAGTTTGGAAAAGAAAGAATTCCAACAAGAACTTCAACATTTCCACTACAGTAACAGAAAAAATACTAATTTACACCTGAGCATTGAAAGAATATATGAAGTGAATGGAAATAAAGACTACAATTTTATTCAAATCTACTCCTCTAACAGACATTGCTAACTAATATCAAACACTGCATATGCTAATTAATATCAAACACCTGCATATACTGCCTAGTCTACAAAGTCCCAATAAGGGACATAGTTGTGATGTTACTAAATAAAACCTCAGTCTACAGCCAATACATTCATAAACCAATTCAATGTTGCAATAAAGTTTGTTTTTAATCGCTGAAAACAAAATAACACAAAATGATGTCACACTATAGAGTAAATAAATGAAGATGGACCCAGATTATGGTGATAACACAAGGAAATAATTTACAGTGCTGTCAATTTCTAAACTGGGAACCTACTGCTTTCCACACTGGCATGTCAACTATTAATGATTCAATAAATAGCTCAAAATTTTATCAAGATGGCAAATGTTTAAGTAAATTATGCTTCTCCGAGAATACTTACCTGGTCATGTTAATGTTAGGAATATATGCTTACCACCTCCTGAATCTAGCCCTCTTAAAATGACAACAATCACCTTTTCTGCCTACATTATATAGACAATGGGCTGTAACTCTTGCTCATTACCTCCTCTTGCTGTTGCCAGGTGTCTCTAGTTTCAAGCAGAGTAACATCTCAACTTGGATGCTTACATGGCAGGGAGGTTGGGAGGGTTTTCAAGTAATGTCATCCAGTAAGTATATCTTTGGAGAAAACATAATTTACTTAAAAATTTACTTTCTCTTTGAAATATGTTCCCTGACCACATTAATATTAGGAGAATAGGCAATAGGAGGAGGGAATGCTGAGCATCCAACATATACCCTGAGCATCCTTTGAGGGAAGAAAGCAAGTGAACAACATGAAGTGAGTGCAAAAACATGAATTACAACATGCATAAGCATTACCATGTTGGAAAATATGGTCAGATTCATAAAAAATTGGTCAAAATCAACAAATAATGTATACCACTTGAAGTATGCTCATTATGACACAATGAAAAAAACAAATTTCTGCTTAGATCGTTGAAAACTACAGCAGCAAAGCAGGATTTTCAGGAGGTATATAGCATGACATTGTCTGTACTGGAGCAAAAGCTTAAAACTAACTATACCTGGCAGCAGCAAGAGAGATGACATTTCAACTACTTGATACAGATGAAAAAGACGATTTTTATCTTTTTAGGAGGTCTGGATTTGGGAAAAAGTAAACTCGCCTTCCTAATGTTAATGTGATCAATGAACACACTTGAAAAAGAAACTAAGATACTGAGAAGATAAAATTACATCCAATTTATCTAAAAACTTACAAAACTATGTAAACTCTGAGCCACTTTTTCAACTGACAGCATGTCTCATATCCAGAACAGACAAAGCAATATCATGATATGGACTATTAATGCTTTTACAGGTGAAGACCTAACAAATATGATTATACCCTTCCATCTAGGAAAATTGGTGGTTGTAGAAAACAAAGAAAGAAAAATGATCCTTCAAAAGCAACTAAAAAGTGATGGTAAATGTCAGATTTTCAACATACTTTACATTGAATAAAACTAGTTTGCAAGCTGTTCATTTGCTTTTAACAAGTGGCTTATTGAGAAAAGCTGCAGAGAGAAATGTAAATACCCAAGCAGAAGAGACCAATATCCAAACTACAAACAATACAACTTACACTTTCAGTGGTCAAAGAAAAATATTTCAAAGGTCCAGGGTAAGTGGTTTTTAAACAATCACAAGCCCCAATTCAAATTCCACTAGGCTGGACTCCATTTCTATGTAACAGAAAGGGCCTTCTTCTATTATCTGCCACGATGCTGAAACTTGCAGTACTTTAAATACGAAAAAATAAAACAAAATTGATATTAAACTAACTTGTATGTTTATTTACCTCAAAATATTTCACATAAAGCAACATTTTCCTCCAGGTCCTGATGTCAATGATTGTCCATAAATTGCTCCAGTGGCCAAAGAAATTTTCAGACACATGCCCAGCTTCTTTATGAAAAAAATCATTTACCCCAGCTTAAACTCCACTTGCCCTACTTACTATTATTTGGACACATCCACCCCATCCAGAACTATTAAATGGTTGGTCCCTTAAACTTGTCATATAAGTCATTAAACTTCTGCTGCAGTGAGGTTCACAACAAACAAGGTTTCCAAGAATTTCAAATTTTCTGCATGTTCAGCTGTTAAATACTGAATATTGTGGCATACAAGTCTGAGCTTGTAATTTCTGACTATGCTTTCAGGATGGAGTAAGTCTGCATTTCAACATTATTTGTATGTACAGATAAGTATTCAGGTGCCTTGTAGAAATTTTGTTTTCTGAACACTGCAGAAATCTCAGTGTTTCAAAGAGACATCAATATTTTATTAATATCAATCAGTAAAAACAGTAGCTTCAAGTTTCATAATTAGTTCATGTACTGTGGATGAGTCACAATTACACAATACACTAATCAATACAATACCAACTCTCTGAACTAAATAGATTTAAGTATTATGTACTTAACTCAGGTCCTTGAGGATGAAAAAAAAACATTAAACTGGGGTCTTTTATAAATTGTTAATCCCCTAGCTTTAATAGTTTAACTGAAATGATTTCATCGGTATTTTATAAACTGTTAATCCCCTAGCTTAGCTTAACTGTGAAACAATCTCATAGGTATGCTTGATATATTTAACCAGCAATGAATTATGCATTACTAAGTCAGAATAAGCAAAGGACAGTTTATTATCATTCAAGTAAGCGCTAATTATAAGTAATCACTGAAATATGGGGGAAAAAATAGCGCTGTTCCCCATTCACTGGTCACATGCTTCGCTTTGTACACAAAAAAGTTTACAGCTTTTAATACAATTAAGCTGATAATCTTCATAATGTGGAGGGATTTACAGATTGTCATAATGTGGAGGGATTTAAAGATTTTCATAATGTGGAGGGATTAACAGATTTTCATAATGTGGAGGGACTTACAGACTGTCATAATGTGGAGGGATTTACAGACTTTCATAATGTGGAGGGATTTACAGACTTCCGTAATGTGGAGGGATTAACAGATTTTCATAATGTGGAGGGATTTACAGACTGTCATAATGTGGAGGGATTTACAGATTTTCATAATGTGGAGGGATTTACAGATTTTCATAATGTGGAGGGATTTACAGATTTTCATAATGTGGACGGATTTACAGACTGTCATAATCTGGAGGGATTTACAGACTGTCATAATGTGGAGGGATTTACAGACTTTCATAATGTGGAGAGATTTACAGATCTTCATAATGTGGAGGGATTTACAGATTGTCATAATGTGGAGGGATTTACAGACTTTCATAATGTGGAGGGATTTACAGACTTTCATAATGTGGAGGGATTTACAGATTGTCATAATGTGGAGGGACTTACAGACTTTCACAATGTGGAGGGATTTACAGACTTCCATAATGTGGAGGGATTTACAGACTTCCGTAATGTGGAGGGATTTACAGATTTTCATAATGTGGAGGGATTTACAGACTGTCATAATGTGGAGGGATTAACAGATTTTCATAATGTGGAGGGATTTACAGACTTTCATAATGTGGAGGGATTTACAGACTTTCATAATGTGGAGGGATTTATAGATTGTCATAATGTGGAGGGATTTACAGATTTTCATAATGTGGAGGGATTTACAGACCTTCATAATGTGGAGGGATTTACAGATTTTCATAATGTGGAGGGATTTACAGATTTTCGTAATGTGGAGGGATTTACAGATTGTCATAATGTGGAGGGATTTACAGACTTTCATAATGTGGAGGGATTTACAGATTTTCATAATGTGGAGGGATTTACAGACCTTCGTAATGTGGAGGGATTTACAGACTTTCATAATGTGGAGGGATTTACAGATTGTTATAATGTGGAGGGATTTACAGATTTTCATAATGTGGAGGGATTTAGAGATTTTCATAATGTGGAGGGATTTACAGACCTTCATAATGTGGAGGGATTTACAGATTTTCATAATGTGGAGGTATTTACAGATTTTCATAATGTGGAGGGATTTACAGACCTTCATAATGTGGAGGGATTTACAGACCTTCGTAATGTGGAGGGATTTACAGACTGGGCAAAGCAAGGAGATAAGTACTAATAAATTACCAGTGTCTTTCAAGAACTTTAAAAATAAAAATGCAGCACTTCGCTGGTGGGCACAACATTTCTTTCAGGCAATTTGATAACACTTTTGTCATTTGTTGAAAACAGGTTTCAGAGGAACCTTAAAACTGGAGTTGTTTTTCTAGATCTAACAGTGGCATATGACACGGTCTGGCATGCAGGACTGCTGTTGAAAATTTCCAGAGTATTGCCGCGATGGATAGTTGAGACTATTGAACTGTTCCTTCACAACAGGCACTTCAGAGTGCACATCAGAGAGAGCTGCAGCTTGTGGAGGCGTCAGACTAATGGACTCCCGCAAGGGTCTGTTCTTTTGCCAAGTTTGTTCAATGTCTACATCAATGACTTACGTGTAACAGAGTCGCACAAGTTCACGTATGCAGATGACATTACTCTCGGGACCCAAAGTGCTCACTTGCTGAGCTTGAGGGGGTACTAAACAAGGACCTGGAGGATATGACAGACTTCTTCAAGAAATGGCATCTACAGCCAAGCGCAACAAAGACAGTCTCCAGCGTTTTCCACCTTAACAATGCTAATGCGAACCGTGAGCTTTGCATCCTCCTCAATGGGCACCAAATAAAACATGACCCGACACCAACATACCTTGGTGTGACTCTGGACAGATCACTTACATACTCCAACCACCTGAAGAAAACTGCAGCAAAACTTAGCACTCGAAATAACTTCCTCCACAAACTGGCTGGCTCAACCTGGGGCACTAGTGCTCAGACACTCAAGACATCAGCACTGGCCCTCTGTTATTCAACAGCCAAGTATTGCGCTCCTGTCTGGGCTCGATCATCCCATACTAAGTTAATTGATGCCCAGCTCAACACAACAATGCACATAATCTCTGGAACACTATGTCCTACTCCTTTATCATGGCTGCCAGTACTTAGCAATATTCCTCCTCCACATCTGTGTCAACAGGAAGCAACCACAAAAATGTTGGCGAAGGTCTATGCCAGTGAGAAACTTCCACTGTACATGGACATCACCTCACATCCAGCAGTCCACTTGACTCTGAGACGCCCAATCTGGTTTGGTCCGTTGCCGGAGGATATGACAGCTATTTTGGCATGGAGCATTGAGTGGTCTTCACCAGATGTTGTAAACCTCTCCCTCACAGCAGAGCCATCTGTCTGCCATCCTGGCTTCAACCTTCCACATCATCTGTGGACCACACTGAACCGCTTTCGGACAGGACAGGGTCGTTGTGCAGTCAACCTTGTCTGATGGGGCCAGGCCGCTAACTCTTCCTGTTGCTGTGGAACTCTTCAGACCATGTCAAACATTGTGAACAACTGTCCACTGACAAAGATCCCCAGTGGACTGCAGGCACTGCATGTTGCTGATGACGCTGTTAAATGGCTGAGCATGCACTGCACATGATAACATATATATATATTTGTCATTTCATGTTTATGTATGAAAACAAAACACTTGTGCTTTTATTGATCTTACTAAATAACAAGGCAAAGGAAAATTCACATAACTGATTTTCAGTGCTTTTTATTAAATATTAAATCTACAACTTTAAATAAAGAATGGAGAGCAACACAAACAGGGACAGAAGGAGACTGAAGAGGGCTGGGGAATGTTGTTTTTTCAGTAAGTTCAAGTTTCTCTGATAAAGAAATTTTGTTGTTACAACTAGAATTGTGGGAACACCATCTTGCATAACTTTATGCTATTGGGAAATGCTTAATAAGAGTTGGATTAATAGACCTGCAGTGCAAAACATACACCCATTTTTGTTTCTTAACCCTCATATAACATAGCAATTCATATATTAAGTCTGTCTGATAAAATTATACCTAATCTTTTCTTCTTCCCTTGGACTACATCTACCGTTTCATTTGCTTGTTTCTTTTCACACTCCTCTTGCTCCTCATTATCATCCACCTCTTCTTCATCCAAATTAAATGTCAGATTTGCAATCTAAAAAGTGCAAAATAAAACATCACGTTCATGTCTGCAAACTAAACCTTGCATGTACCCACAAAAGTTACATTTTTGCTATAAGCTTAGATTCCTGGACTTCACTCTGCAAACGTGTTACTGTATGAAGTTGTTAGGATGTGAAACAATCAATCTATCCCCTAACTTGACATCTGGTGACTTACAAAAGAAATTTTATAAAATATATTGAATAATTCTGCAAACATTTCTTTATCATAGCTACAAATACCACAACATCTGAGGTAATAGATCAAGAAGTAACTAAGCTATAACATAATCAAGTCAAAAGGTACCCATTAAAACATACCCACGCTGAGGTACAGACATTTCTTGCTTTAGTTTTGTACATTCCCACTAACATGTATCAGTAGATACTACTTCTCCATAAGCTGTGAATAGGCATGAATAGTTTTCGATTGACTTCACTGATCATCTGTTTAAGTCTATTTCAAAATCTCTGGATCAATGACACAGAAATCAAATTCCAGTGATATTTTGAGATGATGTTCAATCTTTCAGTAATGGAGAACTACATGACAATTGATAAGTTTCATCTGATTTGTTGTAATCTATATATTCATGGTCTGACAAATCATGTACCTGATGGCTAATGTACAAACACCTGCAAGAGTTCGTATCACAAAGCAATTGGCAAACAGCATGCTTTTTTATACTCTGCCTTCCCACAAAGCTCAGAGCAATGCAGATGAACAAGTTGTGATATTAACAATATCATGTAATTACTGCTCAGTTACTGTGATAATTAATTGCTCATCATCAAAACTTAACAAAATGACAACAGAGAAAGTGCTAGAAGTTAATTTGGATTTAGGTGGATTATTGCACGCGTTTAATCATATTTCCCCAGTTCACTTGTCCCCAAGAACTAATCTGACTAATTCAAAATTTTCATTTGTAGGAATAAGTTGATTTTAATGTAACTAAATATTTTACAGTACTCCTTAAATTCCTTTGTATTTAACAAAAAAGACACAGAAAAAAATGATTATATATTACAGCCTGATTCAAAATGAAGGAATGGAGTGTGATCTATTTGCTAAGAAAGATTATTTTATTTAAAGAATGCTGATATAGTTCAAAATTATAATAGGTTTTTAGATCATAGTTGCAGCCTGTTATAAAGAATACATGAACAGTTATAAATAAATATTATGTTGTTGTTGTAGGGTTTAACGCCATTTTTCAGCACAAGATAGGCTATACATGGTGGCCAGTATAACTGGTGGAGGAAGAACCCTGGAAAACTCCGGGAAGAACCACCGACCCACGAGAAGCTACTGGCAGGCTTTCTCACATACCCACGTTAGCTGAGTCTGAGACTTGAACCCACGCAGACAGAGGTGAGATGGCAGTGATCTGGAACGGTGAGTGCTTTGACCACTCGATACCACTCGGCCACTCGGGGCCCCAAAAATATTATGAAAGTAAAGTCAAACATAAGGAAATGATAGACAAAATGTTATTTATTGTTAATTTAGTAAAATAAATGATTCAGGATTAAACTGGATTAAAACATTTTGTACAAGTAGTAACCCAAGCATGCTTTTGTCTCATAATTATGTTACCTATGATTCAAGCATGCTTTTGTCTCAGAATTATGCCACTGAGGATTCAAATATCCTTTTGTCTCATAGTTATGCCACTGGTAATTCAAATATCCTTTTGTCTCATAGTTATGCCACTGGTAATTCAAACATCCTTTTGTCTCATAGTTATGCCACTGGTAATTCAAACATCCTTTTGTCTCATAGTTATGCCACTGATAATTCAAACATCCTTTTGTCTCATAGTTATGCCACTGGTAATTCAAACAAACATCCTTTTGTCTCATAGTTATGTCACTGGTAATTCAAACATCCTTTTGTCTCATAGTTATGCCACTGATGATTCAAGCTCAGTTGTATATTTCATTAGGCCAAATTCAAATTATCATGTTTTACTTATGCCTGTGACAATGAACTTTCCTTTGATTTGGCCACAAGGTTTACATATTTTATATTTTATTTTTAGTAAACTGCAAAAATTGGGTACATTTTGGTATGGTAATGTTTTGACTTAGGTAGGATTTTTCCTTCATAAATATGTTTTGACTTCATTATGCTTTCAGTATTTTTGGGGCAATCAAAAGCACATTTTGAATTTGGTACATTTCAGCTTAGGTATGTTTTGAATGGATTACAATTTAGTCAAGGCATGTTTTGACTTCAGTGTGTTTTGACTTGAAATCAACATCTGGAATCATGAACATCTAACAGCCACTAAAACACTACCACATGGCAAGAACCTTCATATCATGTATATTATCACTACACTGCATTAATATCATTGTCAACTATTACAATGATTTACTCGGGTACAGTGGTTGAGATTTAAGCGGCACTGTTCCCAAGAAAATATCTTAATGAGTCTGTTATACAGTAATATAGCAAATTGTTTTTTTAAGCAATGTGTGTATTTCAGGTTTACAAGTACTTTCTCACTCTTGTTTACAAGTACTTTCTCACTCTTGTTTATAAGTACTTTCTCATTCTTTTCATTACTGCAATAATTTCCAAAGAATTCCTCTGAAAGTCTGTAAATATTAAAAAAATCATCACTTCTAACTGGACTCTAACTTCTTTCATCCAGATTATTGCATCACTTCTATCTAGACTCTAACTTCTTTCATCCAGATTGCTGCATAATATCTGTCTCCACCATGTATGGTTGGGGTGGGGTGGGGTAACTAAATTTAATGATGTAATACTTACCTGCTGGCTGTTGCTATTGTGTACCCTACTCTTTTCAAGATGGAAAATACCCTCAACTATGCAAGAATGAATTTTAGCATTTATCCGAAATATATTATAATATGAAATAAACATCTGTCCTGGACTAGTTTCTTGTTACATTTTTCTTGTCTGATTTCAAAAAATGAATAGTTCATGATGTCAGGCTATGGGATTTGATCAGCCTGCATGGATATTCTTATTGGATATACATTATTATACAAGGATAAGGCAAGAAACACAGTTTCCTCATGTCTAGAATGTGGTTAATCTCAGAAAAGTAAACTAATAATATGTTGTAAAAAGAAATATTCACTGACTGTAAATCAATTTTAGGGTCTTCAATTTTCATAAAATACATTGATGCAAGATTTAATGACCAAACATTTCTCAATCTGCTCATTAGCCATATGTATTTAATGTTATTTTAAGATTCCTAGTAACATTAAAAAAATTTCCCCCACTAAACCAGTAACAAATTAAGGTTCATTACAATTCTGTGGTTGACATTACACTATTATACAATTTATACAACATGTGTAATGTTTATTTAATTTGTATTATTTGTTGGCTTTTCTTAATGATTATATGTTCCATGCATTGTATTTTGTATCTGACCTTGTCAAAAATCAAGTTCACTGTGTATCTGACCAGGATATTTATTTTGTAAACAACAGAATACATAGCTAATATTTATCTATGAATCTGGGTTAAATATTCAGATCATTACCAATGGAGGAAAACATGTTTATTTGGGTCTGGGTCTAGGACATCAGATTTCCACTTGAAAATTCCTAAACTTGTTGACAACTTTGAATGTTTTACAGATGAGGTTGACCTATATCCTAGCTCATTTATTGTGTCTTAGCTTTTTTCAAAATGTTGTTTACTTGAAAAATGACTCATTCTTCTCTTAACATCTTGAAGCAGAATCAGTCTTATTGATGTATTCAATTTTTCATCTGGGCAGATTTATTTATTCAAATTATTATTCACTGGAAATACTGAGTGCTCATCAATAATATTCTTGGACACATCAAAAGACTCTTAGCACATCACCACACTCCAGGACACTGGCACATTAGCACACTTGAGACTACAGTCACATCAACACATTCCATATTGGAACTTATTTGGAATACCACTGTATTTCACTTGGAACTTCACATATTTGGACTTGTGATAGAACTTTAAGGACTATTTGCAATTTAATTCATAATGTAAGTTCATTTTTAAATTCTGACTTTGTATTCTATGAAACTAAGTTATTTGTTGAATTTTACAAAACTTGTGGTTTTTGCTCTATTCTGTTATTTAGATTAGAACCATAGAGTCGTAACACATGAAACAAAAGAAGGATTATGTGAATCACCACAATTATCAATATGGAACCTTCATTCTATCACTCTGCTTCTTGTCTTCCTTCTGTTTTTCAATGAGTCTTGCTTCTGCATCCTTCTTTGCCAACTGTTTCTCTCTTGCTTTTATAACATCCTCTTGCTTGGCTTTCATTTCATTAAGAGTCACCAAACCTTGAAGTGAATGGCAAAAATAATATGATATGAAATTCACAATGATGATCTTAATATTGAAACCTGAAATCATTGGCACAAATACTGATACATCAGTGCATTATGCAATGGTAAATATGTATCTGGGATGGGTTTTTTGTCATGTTCAAAATGGGGCCTGGGGTTAATTAGATATGGGAAATTTTAAGTGTAAAAATGTCAAACTGTGAAATTTGGAAATCAAAGTATTTACAAATAAAAGATTCTTTTAACAGTTACATAATTCAATATGATAACTTTGACAGCTTTGATCCCAGGCAACACTCATTATGACAATTTCTTGCCAAATGTTAGAAAATGACAGACTTTTTGAAAAGTAATGACTGGCCAAGTTTTAGATACAAATTGTGAAAAGTGGACCATTGATGGTACTGGTAATCAGGCTGAACTTCGGCCCCCCCCCCACACACACACACACAGAGGCTAGGAAATATGTCTAGAGATCTATGCCCCAAAACAGGCTAGGAAATATGTCTAGAGATCTATGCCCCAAAACGGACTAGGAAATATGCCTAGAGATCTATGCCCCAAAACAGGCCAGGAAATATGCCCCAAAACAGGCTAGGAAATATGTCTAGAGATCTATGTCACAAAACAGGCTAGGAACTGTTTACAGAACAATGCCGCAAAACAGGCTAGGAAATATGCCTAGAGATCTATGCCCCAAAACAGGCTAGGAAATATGCCTAGAGATCTATGGCCCCAAATGGGCTAGGAAATATGCCTTGAGATCTATGCCCCAAAACAGGCTAGGAAATATGCCTAGAGATCTATGCCCCAAAACAGGCTAGGAAATATGCCTCGAGATTTAAGCTGTTTGCACTTTGCTGCATATTATACATGAATAAATTGAGCACAATGCAATGTAATGCAAATAAGCATGGCATCAACATTAAGTCTAAAGAAAACAACATCCATATGAACATGGCACCATACACAATTCCAAATGCAATGGCATGCATACAACTAAGGCAGCAACACAAATTTTTTCTTCAAAAAATGTAGAGAGCTGCTTTTCTCATGTAGACATGCATGGCTTCCTATTTTAAAGCTGTCATGCCTTCATTAAAGATTCAGGGCAGAAAAATTTACATCAGTTCAAGAATGTGAATGTACACAATATGAATTCTCAAAGGAATGTAACTAACATTGACAAAATAAAAGTCAAATTGTTAAAAATCCATTTGTAATATTGTTACCTTAAGAACGTCCCTCTAATATGTGTTTGTTGAGGCCTTAACTTTGAATTTCAAATGTAAAATCAGGACAGTGTTTTAATCCACAGCTATTACAACATAAATAACAAACCAGTAAATGTTTCCATTACATAATTCCATCAAATATTTGCATTACATAATTCCAGTAAACTTTCTATGTGCCAATGTTTCTCAAATGATTTTAATCAATTACATAAATTTTCTTTCAATTAAAATCTCCCTAAATAATATTTAAGTCAGTTGAGTTTGCATACATGTCACTTGTAATAGCATTACCACAGCCATATTTATAACAGCTCTTGTCTGATAAAAACTTTTTTGAGTCAATGAATTTTGCTGTATTTTGACACGAATTCACTGATTCTGTTCATTATTACATTAACAGGAAGTTTTTCTATATTCATGCAGTGTTACACTTTAAATGCCTTTGTCCTATCCCCCACCCCCGCCAATCCTGCCGCATGTTTGAGTAGCCAAGCTATAAGCATGCTTATTAGGAATCCTGGCATCAATGTTTCAGAATCTAGGCAGCCTGTCCAGAATGGATAACAAATTTCTAAACAATTATACAGCATCTTCCCATGAACCTATACATACCTGTACATAGTTGGTACAAATTAAGATCTAATGAGCATAAAGTGTCTATCCATTCCTCCAATTCCAGGACCATGAATTCCTCATACATTTTTGGCTAAGATGGGACATTAACTATAAACATCGGTTTTCCTCATAAATTATCTGCATCTTTCTTTTCCTCTTCACCTCAATACTACATTTTAACCTATTTACAGTTTAGTCGACCAGTTTCTTATATACACTCTATACTCTCACAGTGAGAAAGTTTTCACACAAAGAAACTATCTTCTATGAACCAGTCTATCATACTGGCACTAAAGTATTTTTATCTCTACCCATATCTATATTGAAAAGTCCAGATCAAAAAAGTATCCCAATTATGATTTCTAGAATGTTCTAAATATAGCTGGCATGCAGAACATGCACTAAAACTCTGCAATAATTCTGTGAAATCCAGAATGGTTTACACCTTTGCTGTCTGTCCCTGGATACACTTTTGTGTATTCTTTCATTTTAGGAACATTTTTTTTTAAAAATCGGCCAATAATTTGCCTTAGGTGCACATTTGTTGTATACATAACTAACAGCCTGAAGATATCAATATCAACAGCTATGTTGGTACTAGGTTTGCTGAGTTGTCTGCCAAATTTCAGCTTAATGTATTTTGTAGGTTGAATTAATGATGCAAGGGACTCTGAAGGAAGAATATGCTGAAATACAGCATTTACCGGTTATCAAGGAATTTTTACTTTCAAAAGAAAAACAATTCAGAGAAGCAAAGTTTTCAAGCAAACTGATTCAGAAAGAATATCTAGCCAATCATGTTAATGTTATGGATATAAGCCTGCTATGTTATGAATCCAGCCCTACTAAATGATGAAATTTTGTCTTTTCTATCTACATCATATACACAAGGACAATAACTCTTGCCAATTATCTGTCTTTGATGACACCAGATCCAACCTACACCTTAGGTATAGGGAATAAAATAGCTGGATTCTCTATGTGAATAATAACCCACTCTCCTAACTTGAAAGCTACACAGCATATGGTCACATGATCTGTGACCCCTATATCCAGTCATAAAATATGATTAATTTCTTTTCTTGATAAACCAAAGCTAAAAGATTGTGTTGATTTTAACTGGGTCACTGGGTCAAGTGGTCACCTGGGCCTCTGCCACTGGACCCACCAGATTTAGAGTTTGTCTCTGCAAAGCTAGATCTCCAAGATAAAAACTAAAGAAGACTGACTTGCATGCCAGCTTCTACGTCTTGGATCAAAATGTCACATCTGAAAGCAAGGATTACAAAGATCACTATAATTTCATAAGCTGAATTCTGCATGAGGCAACTTTCATCTCCTGAAACTTAGAGAATGCCAAGCATATAACCCACTTCAGCTATGAAGATGTGGCTTGAGGTGATCTCCTGCAACCCAGCCTTCACCAAGAATTGTTTGCATGCACCACAACTTGCCACTGTATGCCAGAGAAAAAAGTTGAGGGAATGAGGAACTCAAGAAGACAATGTTGTTGACTAGGCACCAGACCTTTATAGACACAGGCACTTTCCCTAATAAGCCTTCAGGGGCCCTGAGTGGCCTAGTGGTCTAAAGCGCTCTCCGTTACAGATCACTGCCATCTCACCTCTGTCTGCGTGGGTTCGAGTCCCGGATTCGGCCAATGTGGGTATGTGAGAAAGCTTACCAGTAGCTTCTCATGGGTCGGTGGTTCTTTCCAGATTTTCCTGGGTTCTTCCTCCACCATTAATACTGGCCGCCATGTATAGCCTATCTTGTGCTGAAAAATGGCGTCAAACCCCACAACAACAACAACAACCTAATAAGCCTTCATGGGGAAAGACATTCTTGCTATGGAGATTCTTTCCACAATCAAAGGTCTAAATTTTTTCATTCGCAAGGCCATCTTTACAAAAGCCAGGCACAAAGGAGAAGACAGTCCGGGCATGGGTGGAAGATCTGTGACCACAGATGTCTGAGAAGATTAAGCTTGGCTGGACAGATCTACTGCTAGATCGAGTTGATCATTGACCCAGGCTTTGCGCTATCTGAGAGTGGTCAACTGAATCATCTTGCATGTCTGATCCATCAACCTCTGTATTACTTTCTCTACCAAGACCATGGGTGGGCAAGCAAAGACCAACAACCCCTCCCAACTGATTGATAGTGTGGCCACAGTCCAAACTTCTGGGTCCAGAATGGGAGAGATGAAGGTGGAAAATTTATTATTCTACCCTGTCACAAAATGATTGATCACTGGATGCCCCCCAAATGCATAAATCTGACAAAAGACTAATGGTGGGACCATTCATTTTCTGCAGAGAGGATCAGCCTGGTAATTGAGTTTGCTGGGAATGTGCCTAGTTTGTACAATGATAAGGACTTGGTACCACCATCATAGAAACTGACAATCCAGAACTTGCAGGTGAAGTGACCTGGTGCCCCAGCTTAAAGAGGTAGGTCACCATTATAGAGTTGTCTGACATTTTCTGGACTGTTTTCCTATTGAGACAGTCCTTCCAGAACTAAAAGGCAATGATGACCATGTTGAAATTGAGAAGGCTGATATTCAGAGGCAGTTCAAAAACCTCCCATATAACAAACTCACTATATCAAAGCCTGGTAACAGGTGGGCTCCCCAATCATTTCTGCTGGCGCCTGTACATGAGCAAAATTCTGCATGACAGCAGCCTCTACATCCTCAGACCATATTGCATACACTGTAAAGTAAGGATGAAGTGTATTTTGTACATGACAGACAGTATGCACTTCTTGCACTTTATTGATGTGTATCACTGAATAACTCAACAGTACAAGAAATGCATAAATTAACAATGCATTGCATTAATAGGTCTCTAAAATAACACCCATTATTGAGTATGCGAACAATAGGAAGTAAGAGCTAAAACATGAATCACAACATGCATCAATGATGGTGTGTTGTATCAAGTGATCTAAAATAGACAAAATTTTATAATGTGACTAAATTATGTATATAAATTAAAAAATTCAAAAACAATGTATAGCATCTGTATTAATACACTATACAAATCCAAATTTCTGGATGGATGGTTCCAAGTCAAGTTGATATTAGCATGGATTTACTGAAGGTTTTTTGTACAATGTTGACTGCATGACAGCAAAGCTTAAAAACTAGTGATACCTAGAGGCAGCAAGAAAAGGTAATGGACAAGGGTTATTGCCCTTTGTTCATATCATACAAACAGAGAAGATGAAATTTTGTCTCTTCAGTGGAGCTAGATACGGGAGGTGGCAGCCTTATATCCTTTATGTAAATATGACTGGGTAATGTATTCGAAGGAGAAGCAATAAATTATTACATAAAACACTGGCGCACAATAAAATTACATGAGAGCAAGATTAAGAAAATAAATGGTGTATACATTTTCATTTAAGGATATTCAAATATGTCAATGTGTCTATATGTCAATGTTTCTATGTGTCTATATGCCAATGTGTCAATGTGTCTATATGTCAATGTGTCTATGTGTCAACCAAATGCTCAATGAAACTTTTAATACAATAATGTACAAATCCAAAGAAAAGATGCCTGTGCAGTACAGGTGACAAAGATGATTTAGCTGCCAAAACAAATTCAAATTATCTCAATTTTATACCACCACTAGTGCCTTGAATATTTTCTAGTGTTTTTATCTGCCTCTATCAAATTTCATATTGACCCAGATTTGCAGGTCATAAGGACAGTGTCCCCTGCCGATGAGATCTTGGCATAACAGTGTCATGTATGCACTGACCGTTCAAGTTAGCACTTATCCATAAAGACCTAAAAGGTTTAAAGCAAAAACAACTTGTGTCTTGTTTTTAAACAAGACTAACATAAATATAAGCCTGCCACCTATCTAATCAAAGGTCATGAGCATGAAATTATCAGGCTTCATTTTCTTATCGAGGGCTACATACCTGTCTAGTTTATTGAAGATATGTTTAGTATGATGCAGACACTATTTTACCTTAATGGATCACAATGACCTTGATAAAAGTAATCC